>JASAND010028502.1:0-26189 GCA_030248195.1 Trissonchulus latispiculum
TACTTCGTTCAGTTACGTATTGCTCAGTTTTTCGGCTATAACATTCACTAGACGCATTTCCGGAAAAAGTGGCAAGAAGGAAAGTTGCTCAGCTCGGCGAGCTCTTTCATTTGAGTATCATATCGACCACTTTTGGAGAAATTTTTCAAAATCCGGAATTTTCCGGGTCGAATATCTCGAAATCCGGAAACTTTCCGGAAATTTCGATTTCAGTTTCAAAATCAGCGTGGTCGACTTACCCTATGACCAACTTTTAAGCAAAATCGGAGACAAAAATTTTTTACGTTTCCCTTGGTCCCCCCTTACGATTTTTAAAATTCCGGGATTCGCCATTCCCGGAATCCGGGAGATATCGGGATGCCCTTACAAACGGGAGCACTTCAGGTCACCCTACAACTATGCTGTGAATTTCAGCCCGATCGGTCCAGCCAATCTCGAGAAAAAGGGGGGGACACAAATGTTGACCGGAATAATAAATAAATAAATAAATAAATAAAGAAACTTAGCCATATCAAAGGGTTGTCTTTTTTTTAAAAAAATGCGACAACCCAATAAATAAATAAATAAATAAAGAAACTTAGCCATAACAAAGGGTTGTCTTTTTTTAAAAAAAATGCGACAACCCAATAAATAAATAAAGAAACTTAGCCATAACAAAGGGTTGTCTTTTTTTTAAAAAAAATGCGACAACCCAATAATAAGCACAGACCAATAACAAAGTGTTGCCCATTCCTTTGGAAAAGTGGGCAACACAATAATAACACGACAAGAATAAGGGTTTGCCCTTTTCCTTCGGAAGTAGCGGCAAACCAATAACACGACGAGAATAAGGGTTTGCCCTTTTCCTTCGGAAGTAGCGGCAAACCAATAACACGACGAGAATAAGGGTTTGCCCTTTTCCTTCGGAAGTAGCGGCAAACCAATAACACGACGAGAATAAGGGTTTGCCCTTTTCCTTCGGAAGTAGCGGCAAACCAATAACACGACGAGAATAAGGGTTTGCCCTTTTCCTTCGGAAGTAGCGGCAAACCAATAACACGACGAGAATAAGGGTTTGCCCTTTTCCTTCGGAAGTAGCGGCAAACCAATAAATCAATCTGTGGGATCTTTTTACCTTTTTCTCTTTTCTTTTTTATTTCCTGTCTTTTTATGATGGCAACATTAAATGCCGACTGACTGAAGTTTAGTTTAATAAACTATGTCCAGTCTTAGGCATCATACTCGACGCATTTAATTACAGAGTTACCAAGGAAGCTCGAAGCCGCTGTAAGTGCAACGTTAGAAAGAAAGCTCGAAGCCTCTAAAAAGGTGGTTACCTCCATTAATACCACAGGCAGCCCTACATTCCGCTGGGTCTAGAAAAGCTTCCGCATTACCGTCGCATTCACCCGCGGCAACGCTACAGCCTTCGCAGTTGGACCCACACTGGTAGGGAACCAGAACTGAAACATAGGTTACACTAAACCATCAAATAAAGCATTTTACAGGTTTGCCTAAGGACTTGACAATAGCGAACACAAAAGTTCTTTTTCGTAGGAGAACGTAGGTGATTAGCACTTTAACTCGAATATCTGTATGTTAGCAATGCCTTCTAAAAGAGTAGTAAGTATTAATTGTCAGGTGCAAAACCAGTTTAGGTTGAGTCTTCAGTTGATCTTAGAAGTCAGAATAAAGTGATTAGCCCGGGTTAACCGGACAACCTTAAAACTTGCAGGTTTGGCTTAATCCAAAACATGCCTGCCAAATACTAGAGGTGTAGCATGATTTTGTTTATTCTATCTGCGCAATACCAAGAGTACATAATAACTAAGAGTGTGACAAGCGTATTATAGGCTCTTGGTAATACTAGATTTTGAAACGAAGAGTATTTTTCAAGATCAAAGTGTAGAAACTAACCATCTAGGCAATTATTGACACATTCGTCTTGGGTGGGATACGTCGGAGATCCGGCAATACAGTCGTCAGTGCATTCCAAACAATTCTTTTCACACTGGAAACCTTGACCTAGAATAAAAGAAAATACAAAAAAGTAATTAATATAGAACTGTAGCAACCTCTGATGCAGTAGAAATAAATTCCATAAATCTCCAGCGAGCAGCACAGTAAAGCTACTACTACTTTGTGCTGCAGTGCTGTGAGTTTCTAAAATTTCTCCTAGCTACTGCATTTTGTTATCATATTGAACAAGGGACTAAGCATATATCGGTCACCGTGGCTTCAGTTGAAGCCATCCCAGCTGTCTATTCTTAAGTGGTCAATAAATCGGTAGCGCTTATGTGGTAGAGTTGTGCCGTTAAGGGTTTCGACCGGGCCCGGGCCGGGCCCGGGCCGGCCCGGGCCCGGCCCGGGGCCCGGAGGCCCGATACAAGGCCCGGAGGCCCGGGCCCGTTACAAGGCCCGGGCCCGTTACAAGGCCCGGGTCACGGCCCGGGTCACGAAGGCCCAGCCCGATTCAAAGCCCGGTTTGTTCGAAGCTTGGTTTGGCGAACCGGGTTTTTCTGCTTGTCCAGAAACATCAATCAAATTTAGAAAATTATTGTTAATGCACATGCTAACCTTGTGCATGACGTCAAATAGTATTAGTTACTCTATACCTACATGGCCCCGTTGCGTTTGCAATATAAAATGCTTATTCTTCTGAGCGCTGCGCTGCGAGAGATTATCTCAGAATGCTAACTAGCCAATCACATTCATATTAATTAATGAGACCCAATCAGTCGGCTATACCAGTTCCACTATTAAATCTACCATTCTCTGCAGTTCATTGCCGAATCTGTTAATATTTTTAACACTTGGCAGAACCAAATCAGGTCCTTAGGCATCAAGTCATTAGTTTATGAAATGTCTCATTTCTTGTTGTCTATATCACAAACATCCTCAGAAGACATCACATACGCAAAGGCCATAGTAAATTAAAAAAAACCACAAAACAAAACAAAGATTAATGTGGACTACATTAATAAAATTAAGGCAATAAAATTGTAGACTGTTGTGGTATAGAAATAAGAAGTGCAAGAGTATTTGTGCCAGGTATAAGTGCATTATTTTCATATAGGGACCGCCTTGTTATGCCCGACTGACCTGATTGTGGGACTTATCAGGGGCTTACAATCATGTTATTTTAGTGATTAAATTAACCGCTTAGTTTTAGATAAACGGTAAATTCAACACTGCCAAACATAGAGACAAAGATAAAATCCGTTTTCGAAGGCCCAGCATCACCCGGGCCTGACCGGGCCCAGGCCGGCCCGGGAGGCGCCCGGTGGTCTGTCGGGCCGGGCCGAAGCGTTCGGCCGGGCCCGGCCCCGGACCGGGTCTCTCATAACAGAGGCCCGGGGCCGTGACCGTGACCTGAGCCCCGGCCCCGGGCCCGGGGCCCGAGGCCCGATACAAGGCCCCGGCACAACTCTATTATGTGGGGGGAGGTACTGACGAGTCTTCTGTTCTTTAGGAGCGGACGCGGTTGTAGTCACCACGGGCGATGGTACTGGTGTTTCAAGGGTGAATTTCGGGACACCCTTAACCCTGAGACAAAATACCTAGGAAAAATCCCATGGCTGCCTCAATGCAATTTTACCTGACTATTTATTCATAGTTTGTACCTCGTCATTGCACTGCTGAAGCTCAAATTTCAAAAAATTTAAAAGAATTATCAAATGATAATAAATGAATTAAAACACCTCAAATGAAGTAAATTGTAATAAGCAAGCAATTTTTTGTGCTAAAGATTGAGTTTCAACGAACAGATGCTTTTGTAAACCTGCTGCGCAGCCAATTGTTTTGTCAAAAATGTTATTGTTTGTGCATTGTAATTGCAGTTTCCACTGAACTAATCCCTACTTTATGCATAAATTTTCATGTCAGTCCAATTAAAATCTGTCCCTCAAGTTAGTTGACATTATGTAATTAGTGAATTACGTAATTTCGTTTCTTACATAATTACTGCCTCCAAATATTATATGAATCCAAGCCCTACCCTGTGTATTGCATAACGGCTTCTGTGCCTCTCGTGGGGACCCTACAAAAGTTAATCCTTAATGACTTTTAATGACTCGTTAAGTGGCTCCCTGCTGGGTTGAGTTGGACTCTCTTAACAATAGAGAAGGTCAATTCAAGGTCAAATTGAACTCTGCTTATTTAGGTCCCCACACCAGCACAAATTTTACCGTAATCTATAAGCACAGTTAATGCTACGTAGGGAAGAATAATTCTTGATAATTTCCTTCTATTGACTGTTAAATATTAAACAAAGGTGTAATTTTAAAAACCGTAATGTATGTATGTTAAAAACAGTATGTTACCGTAATCTACAGATAAACAGGTAATGCTACGTAGTGATGAATAATTCTTTCCTTGTATTGACTGTTAGTTTTTTAACTAAAGTCTGACACAAAAATGTGTGTACAAAATTTGTAAGGCCTCCAGTGAACTAAATATACGTCGTAACCCCATAAAACCATATATTTTCGAAATCCTTGCAGCGAGACGAACATTTTTATAAAATTTAAAATTTTTTAAAATTTCAAAAATTTTAAAATATCGGTTTTTCGGGGAATTTTTTCGGACCGTTCAAGCTATTCAGCTCATGCTTTCAGAAAAATTTTCCCATCCGAAGACGCATCGATTGACACAAGAACGAAAAAAATCGGTTGAGAAATAAGCATTTTATTCCAAGAATTCGTTTTTCCATTTTCTTTTGAAGTTTGCCGCTTTTTGCAGCTTTGACTTGTTATTACTCGCGACTCGCTCAACGGAAAATTTTTTCTATAGATTTTTAGGACCGCCTAGGCGCCCGCTTTCACCTGATATATGTGGTATTTCAAATTTTGAAAGTCGATTTTTTGAAAAATACCACTTTTTGACCAAAAATTTCGGCAAAGCAGATTTAACAAAAGTGATTACAAATAAGATAATCATAAAATTCAAGCTGAGCTGAATCCAACGATATAAAGCTTTTATTGCTACGACTTATGTAAAACCAGCAATGGATTTTTTTAAACAATATCCCTTATTTCCGATGGATTTTGGCTCTCTTTGATGTTGCCGCCAATGATTTGACTTAAGCAGTGTAAACTAGCAAAACCAGCTGAAATAAGGGATATTGTTTAAAAATTCATTAACAGTGCTACTATAAGTAGTAGCAATGTGAAGCTTTAGATCGTTGGATTCAGTTCAACTTGAATTTTATGATTATCTTATTTTGTACTCACTTTTTGTTAAATCTGCTGCCAAAATTTTTGGTCAAAAAGTGGTCTTTTTCAAAAAAAATCGACTTTCGAAATTTCATACCAGGTGGAAGCGGGAGCCTAGGCGGTCCTGAAAATCTAATAGAAAAATTTTTCCGTTTATTGCAAGTTGCAATATGTGTAAAGCTGCAAAAAGCGGCAAACTTCAAAGAAAATGGAAAAACGAAATTTTGGAATAAAATGCCTATTTCTCAACCGAGTTTTTATTCGTTCTTGTGTCAATCGATGCGTCTTTGGACGGGAAAATTTTTCTGAAAGAATGAGTTGAATAGCTTGAACGGTCCGAAAAATCGTCTTGCTGCGAGAATTCCGAAAATATATGGTTTTATGGAGTTACGACGTATATTGAGTTCACTGGAGGCCTTACAGATTTTGTACACACATTTTTGTGTCAGACTTTAATCAGACTAAAGTGTAATTTTACCGAAACATGGCTTGTCTAGTAACTTGTGTCTAAGTTTTATTTTTATAACTCTAACTTAAAACTAAAAACGTTATTTTTCATAACTTAATCTTAGAAAATTTTTATAAATTATTACTGAAGAAAAATCTTTAATATGTTAACAGTCAGCAATCAAAAACAGAAAAAAGTTTCCAGATTACTTAGACAAGCCGTGTTTTTAAAATTACACCTTTGTTTAATATTTAACAGTCAATAGAAGGAAATTATCAAGAATTATTCTTCCCTACGTAGCATTAACTGTGCTTATAGATTACGGTAAAATTTGTGCTGGTGTGGGGACCTAAATAGGCCGAGTTCAATTTGACTTTGAATTGACCTTCTCTATTGTTAAGAGAGTCCAACTCAACCCAGCAGGGAGCCACTTAACGAGTCATTAAAAGTAAGGATTAAATTTTGTTGGGTCCCCACGAGAGTCACAGAAGCCTGCATAACATATTGGTTCATTTGCAATCCAAAACTTAAACTCAAATAATTACTTAACATCTTTGATAAAATGGAACATACCATTAATATGTTGAATTAACGTCAGCAACATCAAACAGGTACACAACAAAATGTTGCGCATGTTCAGCAAAAAAGTCGAACTTTTTGGCAAACTTTTGTGGAACTACAAAACTTTGATAGTTTCTTTAATAACTGGTTGCATGCAGGGAAAGCTTAGAAAACATTTTCATAAAACCACAGTTTTGTAATAGTCATTCCAAAAATGTTTAAAATCCTTAAATGTTAAGCGGGGGCCACGTTAATGTTTTTACGCATCAAATTTTGCATAAAATGGCTGCAACGTTGCAAACATTCAAAAGAAAACTTACAAGCAATGCTGATTGGGAGGGGGTGCAATTTCGAGTAATTTTTGCGTTACACACCAACGCTTTCATTGAAACTCAGATTTTGAGGTTAACAATAAAACCCAACTTAAAGTTTAATGCGGCCCGTTGCACTTTTCCTAACCTTAACTGATCACTTCTACTGTTAGACCTAACTTTTGCACTGCAGTTGAAATTGCAGAATTGTTGAAAGTGAAAGGGAAACAAAACAAGGAAAGTGTTTTCAGAAAACAGCAACGTTTGAGAAAAAAAGAAAGGAATCTAGAAAAAAGGTGAAATCCGAAGCTTAGAATGGAAAAGGTCAAGTTTCTTCGACTGTGACTTTGATTTAAACTCCTTGAATAGAACTAGCAAGAGTTTTATGAAACAAAGGACCTGCATTTGGGACAAAAGTTTGCAATAAAAAATTGCAAATTTGCTCGGACCGTATGATTTGTTGTCCTTGTTGTTGCAAGGTCACGACAAAACTGAAAAGTTTTTAATTGCATGCAAACAGTAGTGTTCTTGGTCGGCCGGGGGGGGGGAATGGTCAGGTGGCTGGCCCGTTGTTCGATCAACAGAAAAGTTGATTCGTAAAGTGACGCATTTTGTATCACCTGACGGCTGATGCTTCCGCTAGGCGCTAAGCATTGCTATTAACAAGAGTATGTACATAATGATAAGAGTATGCCACTGGGCACGCTTTATGTTATCAGAGCAAAAACTATGCTCGTTCGCTAACAACTGGCTCCTCCCTCCGGAAATCAGACCAAGGCTGACTCTCATAAAGCTCGCGAGCAGGCACTGGCATCAACAATGTGTTCGCGCACAAGAGTCAATGAATCCAAAAGACCGACGTAGTGATCACTGATCACCGTACGAAGTTTAACACGTTCCCTGCCACCATTGAGGTGCTCTTAGTGTTATCCCCCGGCCACTACCTTAACGCTGCCGGCCATGTCACTCATATTGAGTGCCAGACATTGCCAACCATTTTACCAAAAAAAATCGCGAGCTTAAGATGTGTGCCAACAAGTAGTAGTTATTTGTGTAACGTCCCGGCCAATGTAGAGAAATTGCATTATTTAACAACTGAGTGTCACTCAATATGAGTGCCATGGCCCGTAGCAAATATGAAACTGTCACTCTATATGAGTGACATGGCAGGGAACGTGTTAAAGAAAAGTTATCGCAAAGAAGAGAGGAAGTAAAGCAGAAAAGTAATCTCTCAACCAAGATGGTAGGAACGCTTTTTGTAGGGTAAATTTACTTGCACTAGGAGTGCTTTCATCTTTTTTCGCTTGAAAATTCAAAAGTCAGCATGTCGGTTTGTGGATGATATGAAATGGTTCCGGTTTGACTGGACATCCGAATAGCTAGCTGCTTTTTTCGCTAGCTTTAGTTTCCATTATTTATACCAAGAGTACATAATAACTAAGAGTGTGATAAGCGTCACGTCAAGCTCTTAGTTATTAGGCTTGAGGACATGATCTGCACGATAACGGCTGACCCCCCCCCCACAAATTAGACCCATCACTTCAAAGAAATTCGCACGCTATGCTTGTGTGCTGAAGTTCGCAACAGACGCCCAGTGAACCAACTGACTAGTTGTGTTTTCGAGCTTTAGAACCTGGAAGCATCGCGGTCAAATTTCTTTGAAGTGATGGGTCTAATTTGTGGGGGGGGGGGTCAGCCGTTATCGTGCATATCATGTCCCCAAGCCTAATAACTAAGAGCTTGACGCTTGTCACACTCTTAGTTATTATGTACTCTTGTTTATACGTAACTATTAGGATGGTTTTTAGGTACAGTACTGTTCGAAAGCATCTTCCTCTGATGCCGGAGTCAGCATCACTGATGCCGGCATCAGGCTCAGTGATGCCAGTCTTATGAATAGCTAGGTTTGGCTTGTTGCAAAGGTTTCTCTCTTTTGCTTTCTTACTTCATTTACGGCAACAAGCGACATAGCAGCTGGGAAGGCAGTCTGTGTAGTAATAGTAATAGTCTGTATACCTTGTTTTTCATCAGCTGTTTATGTATACACTGATATAGAGTAAAAGCCTTTAAGCTTAAACATGGAAACGCTGTACAGTGTGGACCTGTACTAACAAAAGAAAGCACAGAAAATCAAAAGCTGTACAGCTTTTTCCGCAGAAATTCAACTCTTGTATATGCAGTATATAATTGTGCAAAAGTTAGAAAAGTTGTTTGTCATCAAAGCTTCAAAGACTATTATCCGATAAATTAACAAGTTTCCTTGCACACCTGCGCATTGCATCACCGATTAGGAATTATTAATAACGTAGTAAATCTGCAACTCTAAAACATACCCACAGAAGGAAAATAAAACAACCAAGTAGAATGTGTGATTTCTGTTTTACTGCTTTGAAGTAGCTTAGTTTCTGTAGCTTCTTTTTGTTTCACATTATTGTATGATGTCAACTTTATATTTACTTTAATTTTTACAGCCAGAGGGATCTAAATCTAGACTGAATCATTAGTTAAACTATGGTAATTAAATTAAATTTAACTGAACTTTGATTACAGTTTCATTATTATACTGTTGTTAGAACAAAACAGCCTTGGTAAAAATACAAAGGGCAACGATATTAAACGTTAGTACATAATATTAAGTTCAGTTAAGTATACTACATATTAGCCATACTGCAATTAATTTGTGTTGCCAATATAATGGGAACATTGGCAGTTTGAATTGGAAGTGACAAGCAAAAGGCACTCTTTCTTTTATTCTATCACAATTTAAAAGCATCACTGTCGCACAGCTTCATATGTCAGCTAAGTTGCAAAGTTGAATTTCTGCGGAAAAAGCTGTACAGCTTTTGATTTTCTGTGCTATCTTTTGTTAGTACAGGTCCACACTGTACAGTGTATTCATGTTTAAGCTTAAAGGCTTTTACTCTATATCACTGTATACATAAACAGCTGATGAAAAACAAGGTATACAGACTATTACTATTACTACACAGACTGCCTTCCCAGCTGCTATGTCGCTTGTTGCCGTAAATGAAGTAAGAAAGCAAAAGAGAGAAACCTTTGCAACAAGCCAAACCTAGCTATTCATAAGACTGGCATCACTGAGCCTGATGCCGGCATCAGTGATGCTGACTCCGGCATCAGAGGAAGATGCTTTCGAACAGTACTGTAAGTGTGGGCGGACCTTTATTTTTCAGAATTCACTCACGTGTAGATATGTATATACTTTGCAGATCAAGGTACAAATGCCAGTTGATTGATGCCAAATGAATTAAAGCATACTTTAATTCGATTAGGAAGCAATGTCCAGTTAGAGCATGAATCACTACAAAGCTCCGTGAAGTTATTAAGATAAGTGCTTCATAAACTGTCCTCATTTGATATATAACTTAACTTGTACCTAAAACTTATAATTTTTTATTTTCATTGATAAAGTCAAGAGTGCATAATTGATAAGAGTGTGACAAGTAAAGTTTGTCCTGCCATGTGCACAGTTCTGACTACCATTCAAAGCTTTTCCTCGATAAGTAAACTGGGCTTCCCTTCCACTCAACTGGGTTTCTTTTCTTCCTTTTCCTAAAATCGATTAACTCAATCCCTATACAAAACCGCGGAATGTTCACTAGTACATTCTGCCAATCATTATACAGGGTTGGGGTCCTGGGGGGACTTGTCACAAGAAATTTTTGAGGAGTCTTGTATCGTAAACTAAAATTTTCAGCGGGGCTGGCACCTCAAGAATACATTAACTAAAATTTTCGAAAATTTAACGCTAAATTTATTGAAATTTGCGATTTTCTCAAAATTTGCAACAAAATCTTCAATTTTTAGAAAAAAATTTCAAACTTTTGGACAATTTTGACGAATCATGAACAATTTTAACTGATAAATTCTGACAAAGCTGGAAATTTTCTAAAATTTTACTGCAAAATCTATTTTTTCTGGTCATTTTGGCTTACCCTTGTTCCCGACAGCGGTAGGGTTTGTAACTTTTCAAGGTTGGCGGAATATTGGGCCCTTCAGGTCCTACCGCGTATGTAACCTATGCATTCTGCTATATATTGTCTTAAGCTTTTCCACAAATATCGAACAAGCTTTGGAAGGATAATAGAGGCTGTAATAAGCTATAAGGATAATTTTGGAGAATATTTTAACAAAAATTTGTCCGTTTGTAGGACCTATTTTTACTAATTTGAATACTTTATCGATAATCTTCGCTGGACCGAATTCGGAACTCTTACACCCTCAACTCCGAAATAGGTGGGGGTACTCCTAAGAAGAAGAATAACTGATCCTTGAATGCGTTAACTTTCATTTATCTCTATAACAACCTCACTTCATAGCTTACTGTTATTGTACTGTAGGAAAACTTCCTCAAGTTTTTTCATGTTTATGCTCAAAGCTCAAAGTCAAACATTAATCATGTACTGCAACTTCCAACTGATTAATTGTCCCATAAATAGTCCCAAATGGGACTTTATATGGTTCACATCTGATTAAGTTAGTTAAGCTTTACCAACGCCTCCGTGTTTGAGAGAAATTGAGTCTTGTAGGATGAGCTTATGATGTTAAGGTTAAACGATTCAGGCTTCATCAATTTTATATTTTAATATATAAGTGTTAACTTGTTCAAAATTTTGTTTACTTAATTATTTTATTGCACCACGCAAACGCTCACATTCTGTTAGCCTATTTTGCAAATTCCGATTCTGCTAAAAATTCTAATCCGGCTAAAAAATAAAAAACATTATTCTGGTTAAAAGTGTAAGCAAATCTGTTACACAGTTTCTGATGGGGCACTTTTGTACAAAAGCACTAAAGAACTTACAGTTTATTAAAAAATCTCTTTAACGGCATGGGACAGGTAGGGATACCTGTTTGAGAGTGAATATTAATGATACCGGCTATTCGGTTGGTTGAAGTTCGTCAGCGCTCACAGATTTAACTTAGTCGAAATTGGAAATCGTTTGCTGCGGTACCTTATTTCAATTGATTTAATGGTGGTATTTTGTTACCGTTGGCAAATTTGATTCAAGAATTAACTTCTGCTAGATTATACATATAGCGTATGATGGAATGCCTTTTAATTTATGAATACAAAATATCTGTCTTTTAATCTGACTGTCAAACTTTTGTGCATCTCAGTGAAAGTTCTGTTTCGGTTCCAGAAACATATACATATATAAGTTTGAGTGCTCTTTCTTAAGCACCTAACGAAAGCGGCTTTACTTCCTCAGCACTTTTGGTTTCAAAATTCATAACAATTAGCCCAGAGGAAGCTTAGTAGATTTTCTCAGCAGTTTGGCGCAAAGAATAATGTTAAAGTTCAGCTGCGCTTCCATAACCGATATACCTAATATCGGCGAAGGTATATCAAAATAAGGCATTTCTTAGGGAGGAACCTATTTTAATTCCTACAACTACAGAAACAATCATAAGTTGACCAATACATTGAAATAGTCAAAGCAAAAAGTAAATTATATACAATTAAATTATAATTAATTAATAATTGCAATATTAAATTACAAATTAATTCTAAATATGAGAATGGTTAATTTCTGGACACTGACACTGCGTTTAACATCAACATCTCAGGTATATCGTTCATGTTTGCTGATATTTTACAGTTCAAATTCAGCCGTTCATATACCTTTTACCTGCGACATCAAACTTTGGATGTACAAAATAGCCTATTTATATTATTAATTCTTGTATCACATCTAAAAACCTTAATCTAACCATGTTGTAGGCTGAAGAAAATGAGCCCAGTGCAAATCTCCCACCCTTGGTTTCTTTTAATGTCATTTTTACTACTTGTTGCCACACCCTGTGCTGGTTTTCGATTTCGACTGCCCCTAAATTATCCGCAAACCAAGCAACGGACAGAAGACGTTTCCCGAAAAGTTAGATTCGTCTGGCACTGTCCTGAAGTAACAGATGAACAGTAGGTTTACTGAAACGCTGAATATATATATATATATATATATATATATATATATATATATATATATATATATCTATAGATATATATATATACTGGTCGTTTTTTGACTTAGCACTTAGCATTAAAATTTAAGACAGATAGATAGGAGTCAATCTATACGCTATGATCTTGTAATTAACAGTGAAGACAGCAACACAATGTCGTCTGTTAGTTAAATTGCCATAAATAAATGCTGTAGGCTTTAGAAAAATTAAATGATTGGATTCAAAATTGCACCAAAATACTTTTTGAATCAAAATAACAACCTTTGGCCAGGACACCAGTTCACCAAACTTTGGATTTGTTGATGAAGTATTACAGCGAGTGTGACAATCGTCACACTCCATTAGGCTGGGGTCATAATCTGTACTGTACTATCTGATCTGTATTTGGCCGGTGAACAACTCTAATGGCTCATTCCTGACAGAGTAGAAAATTTTGTCACCTTGGAATTTGCATTGTACTGAGGAATTAACAATTATCTAACAATTAAGTATTGTTATGTACACATGATTTTAGGAAAACGGGATGCGTGCTGCAGGTTCTGGACAAAGACTATTTAGAAGCACTATTGAAACACCTCAAAGCAACTCAGCCGAACTCTTCATGATTTATTGATGATTATTGTCGATCGATTTCTCCAATAATACTGTCCCCTGCTTGGCTGTGGTTATAGTAATAAATTTTTAATGTTTAGGACACTTCTATCGGTGCTAAATACTAATTATATACTGCTTGCAAAGCTAGCGCATATTAATTTGCTGTTGCTGATTTTCTAAGATTATAAAATGTAGCAAAGGGAGCAAATGTTTCAGCTATCCTAATTGATAGTCCTAATCCTAATCCTAATTAACTGTATACACATTTCCCCACAATGTCTGGAGCTTAGGCTTTTTAACTGTTTACGGCCCAGTCTCATCAATACATTGCAGTGCTAACGCCAGCAAAATTACAGATTTATCGCAAATTGGAGTTAACTAATTCTGAATTAAGTACCACAAAGTTGTCGCATAAAATTAGTAAAAATTACAACTAGTTAAATTCGGTCAACAGCTAAACAACACAACGGCCAAGCAACCAGTTGACGGGCCAACGTCAAAATCCGGCCAAGCCTATCAGGAAAAATTTCGGCCGATCCCAACACTATTAAACAAAGCCGAAATTAACTCTAGAAACCGCCGCCTCCTGTTCCAATATCCATCTGCGGGACCTACAAATATCCTACCGGATGCAATAACAGAATAATTATCTAGTGGTAGTTTTCCGTTCTTTGCCCAAAATACCGGAAAAATCCGGACTTGGGGGGTGAGGTCCAGGTCTGTAAAAGCCGCCCCCCAAACCCCCAAGCACATGTATGGTCGTGAGTAGCGCTGCTCTAACTGTACCAGAGTTGGAAGTGGGTCGCAATTTCGTGACCCGCGGGCACCCGCGACCCGCGGACGGTGACCCGCGACCCACTGAGATTTTGTCGACCCACTTCCTTAATTTGGATTTTTTCGCATATTTAAGGGGGGGGGTCGCTTTTTTTGGGCGATTTTTCGACCTTCCCTGATTTTGCTCATTTTTACATATTTTGTACTCCCACTGGGTCCGCGAAACAACACAAGTGCGTTTTGCGCAATATTGCTTCTATCGTTCTGTAGAGTCCTTCAAAGGTGACTCCGACATGTGTTAAACATAGGAAAATGAAAAAGTTAAGGTAAAAAAGTTTGTGTCCAAAAATTTTTTCGCTGTGTAAGAGACTCAGCTCTGAAATTTTTTCACCCTTGTTAAGGACATAATGTAGAGTGCAGCGAGTGACTTTGGTGCAATTCTGTTGAGAATTAAAATTTTGGCAAAGTTTTAAAGTCAGAATTCGTGAAAATTCCGAGTTTGGCTATTTGCCAAAATTCCAATTCTCAACGAGATTGCACCAAAGTCACTCGCTGCACTCTACATTATGTCCTTAACAAGTGTGAAAAAATTTCAGAGCTGAGTCTCTTACACAGCGAAAAATTTTTTGACACAAACTTTTTTACCTTAACTTTTTCATTTTCCTATGTTTAACACATGTCGGATTCACCTTTGAAGGACTCTACAGAACGATAGAAGCAATATTGCGCAAAGCGCACTTGTCTTGTTTCGCGGACCCATTGGGAGTACAAAATATGTAAAATGAGCAAAATCGGAGAAGGTCGAAAAATCGCCCAAAAAAAGCGACCCCCCCCTTAAGTACCCTATAGCATACATCGAGTAAAATTAACGCTTTGAACAGCTACATAGTGAAGTATTAGAGTCTTCAAACAACAATTTGACAAGTTCAAAGTTAACTGCATCCGATTTTGTTTTCGTTTTCTTTCGCTAGTTCTTAGTTTCATGCTATGCTATCGCAGAAGATCAGCCGGGACTCTGATCGGGCAATAGAATCAGTATTTAGGCACAGGGTTTTTTTTGGTTTTCGGATTTGCGTCAACCTTGCGTCCCGCTAAGTTTAAGTTGCGTCCGGTTAAGAAATTTTGCGTCCAGGTAGAATTTTTGTTTTATCGTGTTTTCTGTGCAAGCAATTGTTTTATTTTTAAAAATTTTGATAATTCCTAAAGTAGAGTTGGGATCGGTTCCAATTTTAAAAACCGGTTCCGGTTCCGGTTCTAGAGTACCGGTTCCGGTTCCGGTTCCGGTTCCGGTTCTAGCTTCCGGTTCCCGGTTCCAAGTACAAAATTCGTAGTTACATTTTAACATTATTTAATATTGGATGCAGGCCCCCAGCAAGGGTTATACAATCAAAATTATAAAGCAATACTGCAAAACAATTGGAATAGGTAATGCGATAATAACCAACTGGGTTAAACTTTTTTTTACTTAGAATTTTAAAGTTTTTGCCTTACCTTGAATTTGCTCCATTACAAATGCTGTTACTCTATGCACAACATACACTAAAACTTGTAAAAAAATTAAAACTAGTATGGTCGAGCAAATTGTTTCGATAATTCACGGTGAGATTCTACTGTGCATCTAAATGCAGACAGCGCCTTCTGAACAGAATCTTGGGATCAAGTAAACAATCTCCCCCCAAATTCTTAAGTAAGCTATCTCCCCCCCAATAGTGTTTGAGGCCGGCCGGGGTTTCACCGGCCGGCCGCCGGCCGGCCCGGCCGAGCCCATCGGCCGGCCGGCCGGTGCGCCCGGCCGGCCGGTGCGCCGGCCGGCGGCCGGTGAGCCCGTAGGCCGGCCGGTAGCCGGCCGGCCGGTCGGCTGCCGGCCTAAAGCAATTTGCAGTGCAGTAGTATAACTTGTAAGATATTTATTTTCGAATGTTATCTTAGAAAAATAGCACAGCATAGCATAGAAAATTAGCTAGATAACTAGATAACTAGATTTGGAGTTCATTTTAGTTAGTTTCTCTATTTTGTAAATTTCTGATTGGAGATTTGTATCCCAGCCGGCGGCCGGCCGGCCGGCCGGACGGCCGTTAGCCGGCCGGCCTCCCCGGCCGCCGCCGGCCGGCCGGCCGGTAGCCGGCGGCCGGCCGGCAAGCAAAAGTCGTCGGCCGGCGGCCGGCCGCCGGCCGGCCTAGGCCGGCCGGCCTCAAACACTACCCCCCAACGCTATAAATCTTTCAGAACATAACCAAGTTAGCTCAAATTTTGTGTAGATGCATTCCAACACATGTCTGATTGATTGGTAATAAAATTTTAAAAAATTTAAATTTTTAAGTTTTTAAGGGGGAACCAAGGGGAATCAAAAAAATTTGTGTGGTCAATTTTGCTGAAACATGTATATAGGGGTTCTCGGGCTCGTAGAACACGAATCTGAAGTCGATTTTTCGATTCAGCTTTTCGTTAGCTCAGTATAAGCTAAAGTAGTAAGCTTAAGATGTAAGCTTGTACTGAACTAACGAAAGACTGAATCGAAAAACCGACTTAAGATTCCTGTTCTAGGACCCCGAAAACCCCTATACACAATGTTTCAGCCAAATTGACGACAAAAACTTTTTTGATTCCCCTTGGTCCCCCCTTAACACGTTCCCGACGGCAAAATTTTTGATTGGTTCTCCAGAATTGTATTTAGCGTCCTGAACTCATCGCTAATGTGACGACTTCTGTCTTTATAGTCAGAATCGATCAGCTTGATGAGATCAGTTTGGTGAGCTATTCAGGCCGTGGACGTAAATTTACGTCTTTCACATTTTTTGTAGTATATATATTGCAGCAAAAAAATTTAAAAGACGTAATTTTACGTCCAGATTTTAAGCATAAAACTGTACAAATTTTTTGACTAAAATTTTGTGCGTGGGCGTAAAATTACGTCCAAATGATTTTTAACCTAATGAGCGCGTCAGACTTTATTCCGGCCTTTGAATCAAGTCTAAATCTATTACTTTAGCCATTTTACATATGTCTGGTTGCAAAAATCTTACCCTTTTGTTCAGAATCTGCTATAAAAGACACTAGAATTTGGACGTAATTTTACGTCCAAAGCATAATTTGAAGAAATTTTAAAGACGTAAAATTACGTCCCTCGCCGGGAACGTGTTAAAAAACTTAAAAATTTAAATTTTTTAAAATTTTAAAATTTTATGACCAATCAATCAGACATGTGTTGGAATGCATCCACACAAAATTTGCGATAAATTGGTTAAGTTTTGCTAAAGTTAACATCAAGTAAACTATCTCCCCCCCCCCCCAATTGAGGCTGGGGGGGAGATTGTTTACTTGATCTTGTAAACTGCACAAGGTTTCAGTAAAACATGCTGAGAATTGAGATATACTGGAGCTTAAATTTTTATTTCTTTAAAAAGAGTACAGTGTCAGAAGCAAATAGTTTCCAAAACATTTAAATGCATTTAAAATATTTAAAAGCTGAAAGCCAAATTGGAAAGAAGAACATATGTATTAAAGTTGTATTTAACGAGGAAATGTACAGTCGCTTGATTACACAAAATAGCTAACAGATACCTCTACATGCTGTTCCATTATTTGAACTTTGATTGACTTTCGTCTCCGTTGCCGATAGCTTAAAAATAAGAAAACAAGTACTCAACTTTCGAAGTTTTCTACTCCTCTAAAATTTACTATTTTTTAAAAAAAATGTTGCTTAAATCTTGCGTGCTGACAACACCACCATCCATGTACCAATTTTTTGAGAAGATATACTCAATTTCCGACTATATCCCTTCGAGCTCTCATCTTTTCTATGAGGTTAATATTCAAATATGTAAGCTGGTTACAGTTTTCATTCGGCGATGTATCGTTCACGTCTGAACGAAAGTGCCCGTCTTTCATCAATTACAATTGGAATTTTAGAATAGAAAATTTCAAAAATTCGTTAAAATTAATTTTCACATTTTCACAACTGCATTTTGTAATACACACAAATTTACTTAAAAAAATTGAAAAATCAGAAGCATCAAAACAAAAAATTACGAAATTCTTCCGGAATAAAGGAAGTAGAAATTTTCCCTTACAATACATTTTCCTAATTTTTCAAGTATGTTTAACATTTAATTTTTGTCTTAACACACGGGATAATGTCACTAGTGTTGATTCAAAGAAACATTTGAAATTTCTCTTAATTCTATGCCTCGGCTTCAGTGAAACCTGAAACGTGCCTCGATCGCCTGAAAAGGGGAAGCGGTGAGTTTGTGTCACCTCCAGTGGAAGCTGAAGCTGTAGTTTTCAGTTTAGGGTCTAAATTTATTCTACGGAGTGTCAGCTTCAGTTTCAGTTCCAATAATTGTACCTTCATTTCACGTTTAGTTTGAAGCTCTTAATTATTATCAGTCTCATCCTACATATTTCGCCTTCAGGTCTAAATTTGTTTAGTTTCAGTTCAAACTAGATTTATAGTTTCAATTTCAGTCACTAGCTTGAAAAAGACAATATGAATGGCAACAGTGAATGGCAACCACAAAAACAAAATCCAGCTTTTGCAAAATTTAAACTCCTGCAAAAAAATTAGTTCATGTCCATTTTTAAGAGTGGAACCGGCCGGTTCCAAATCCTACCGGTTCCGGTTCCGGTTCCGGTTCTAAAATTCCTTCCGGTTCGGTTCCGGTTCCAACCGGTTCTAGTGGAACCGGTCCCAACTCTATCCTAAAGTGTAACACTATTTACACATTTAGAAAGTTGAGCTGCTTAAAATATAAGATACAGGGGTATATAAAAGAGAGAGCGGCAGTGTACGGGGGGGGGGGGGGGGGGAGAGCAGAAGTGAAAATTTTTTTTTTATGTATAATATTTGAAAATTTATAAAAATTTTTTTTGTTGCTTGTGTGTTGTTTTTATAGAAAAATTAAGTATTTTTTATTTTTTTGTTATTCATACGCATTTTTATATTTTATATTATTAATATATTTAATTATTAAAAATTAAAAAATATGTTAATAGATAAAAAAAATATAAATTGCTGTAAAGTTGGAAGTGTATGGGCAACCAAACTTTACGGGTGGAAACTGTGCGCGTATGGAAACGACGAACCTGGAGGAGACTTATGTTCCAGTCGACCTGGGCAGATCTCGCCAAGAAATTAAATAAGCCTAACAAACTACCAAACGATCCGACTAGAGGGACAAATGACTGCCTAACTACTGGACTACTAAAGAAACTTTGATTAAATTAAATACATACTCAGTAAATAATTAGCTTACCTAGACTTGGAAGATACCTCAGAGTCCTACCTACCGACTATACGATTCTAATAAAAACCTAACTAAAACTCCCTAATGGCTCAGCTACTGAGACCACATTTAATAAGACATAGACAAAGGGAGAGACTCCCGAAAACGACACAAGAGAACAAATTTTGACAGTAGAACAAGCATAAGTAAAGTTTACAAAGCACAGAAAATTTCAAACAATTAGGACTCAACAAACAGATACTTTCAAATAAGACAAAGATAAGTTCTAAGCACAGTTACAAAATAATTTATAAGCACAGATTCAACTCAAAAATAACTTAGACCCTTCAAAATTAGTACTATCCCTAATAATGCTACACTAAGCCGTCGCGGCTGTTCAGTCTATGAGGTGTGACATATTAAAAACCCTTTTCTAAAATAAGCGACCATATTAGATACTAATTAAAAAGGGAGTAAAAACTCAGAAAAGCGTCGCTAATAAATTTTGGTCGACCCACGAGGTCGCCTCAGAGTCGGAAGTAAGAAAAGAAACTAAATCAATAACTTACAAATACCCCAGGATAGGCTTCCAAAATGAAAGGCAAAAGGCTAGGCACACAATTTAAAAATAGCAACCGCACGCGAAGGCTCAAAAAGACAAGACTGACTAGTTTTAAAATGAAGGCTGAAAGGACTAGTGTAGACGTGAAAAGACTAGTGTGTTGGTGGAACGGGATTGGTTGATTTTTGAGACCCTCTCGCAGACCCGACTATGCGCTTCCACAAGGCTAGCTCAACAGCGCCACCTAGTCGCTAAGTGGGCTGAATAAAACATAGCGCATTTAAACACAGTAAAACAAACATTTTTAGACTAATTTCAACCCAAATTTACACAAAACATATTTCACACTAAAATTACCACTCTTACTAAAATTTCACATTCAAATAAACTCACTAAAACATACACACATCACACTCACACATTACATCTCCCCAGGGCTTACCGCCCGAGCTCCTGCGAGGGACACATAAACCAAAAGAAGGAAGAAATTTACCCAACAGTGAAAATTTTTGACTGAATTTTGGTAAATGGGTCTCAGCACACAAGTAAGTCAAAACACAAGAAAGAAATACAAAAATACGAAACTATACTAAACTTGACTAAGTAATAAACATAATAAAAATGACATGGCGTCAAAAGACTAGTGAAGACCAGCCATAAAAACACGCATGGGAAACTGCCATATTAATGCCACGGGACGGTGCGTGAATGGGCGACCCATGATCCTCCAGCCGCAGCGGCGGGGATCTCGTACCTGTATTACTAGAAAAACCAAAGAAACAAAATAAGAACCGAAATGTCAGCTTCGTCTGGGTCTCTTCAAACTAGGGTACGGAGGTAGCCTCCCGCTAAACTTAGAGTGCGCCATCTCCGGCTGGGTGGGTGGGGGGCCTAGCCTCGCATCGCTAACTCAGTTCCCTGCGGATCTCCTGCAAAATTAGAAAGACGAAAGATAATTAATAGAATAATTTAGGGGAATGGGTAATGAAATGAATTTAATCCCAGTGTTTCGCGTGTAAGTAGGGGTAAGTTTGTGGAATCTTTAAGTAAAATATAAGTATTAAATTAAATTAAAAGAGTTACAAAGTAACCCTAAACATGCTTAAGCATGTATAATAAGGACCAAAAGGGTACGGAGAGTCCCCAAGTACCCTCGTGGTACTTATGAAAATAAAGTAAATTAAATTAGGAGGGGGTTAAAAGGAGTCTTAGAGTTACTAAAAACGCGAAACACTGGTTAAAATGTTAATAAAAAGTCCCTTAAAATAAGAATTTTGGAGAAGATCCTCCCAACCGCGCATGCAGGCCTTAAAACAGAATGAGGGCATATAATTCGGGAACTACTTTGGCGCTCTGGAGTGGGAAACAAAACTGACATTTAACCAAGAAAATTTTTACAAAAAGCAACTGACAGGTACAAAAAAAATGGACAGGAACCGTTGGGACAACTAAAAGACATAGGTGAAAATAATTTTGATAAAAATGTGGCGGCAGTAAGGGACACAAGTTGGGACATGGCTGGTGCGTCACGCATCTTCCGACGTTGCGTCAGGTTACGAAAAATAGAAATCAAAACACAGAAAACCCGCAATCACACCCGTTAATAAAAACACGAAAAGAAAAACTTCAAGAAAAGAATGAACCCTGTTTTAGTAAAACTTTTGAACATGACTTTGGTTAAATGATTAAGGCAGACAAAATACAAATATGGCATATAAAACTATACGACGAATCACATATAAAAGGCAAAAATTATGCATAGAACACAGTCAAAATCACTACAAAATACACGGAATTTGGTTAATTTTTAAGATAAAACTCCAAGAAAATGGTAAAAGGTAAGTAGGTAATTAAAGAAATTCTAAAATTTAGAATAAAGCTCGGAAAAAGGTTAAGTTTTTAAATGTTAAGAAGACCACAAAATTACGACACAAAAATTAAAAAGGCAAACTTCTATATTTAAAGCAAAAATAAACTAGTTTAAAGTCACCAATTAGGAATTGTCTTCATTAGGAATCGTCTTCATTAGGAATCGTCTTCATCGGGAATAGATCTATATACAGTAGAGCGTCTATGTCGCTGGAATGGCATGAATCGGGAATTAAGGCATAAATTGAGCAAAAATTTAGTCTTCATCGGGTAATCGCAATCAGGAATGAAAATTCTGGAAAGAGTCATCATAGAGCAGTCTTCATAATTGAGCAATCAAATCAAAGAAAGTAGTCCAAATAGAGGTAGGCAAATCAGGGGTAATAGTCCAAATAGAGGTAGTCAAATCAGGAATAATAGACCGAATAAGGGTAGTCAATAATTGAGATTCAGGTCAATAAAATGGCAATGATGGTAAATAACATGGCATAGTATATGACAGTAAATAACACCGCCGCTGGAATGATGGAATGATAGAATGATATGATATGATATGAGACCTCCGCCGTTGGTATGATACTTCCGCCGTCATAATGATACCTCCGCCGCTGATATGATACATCCGTCGTCACAATGATACCTCCGCCGTCACAATGATACCTCCGCCGATAGTGATAGGAAAGGGACGTAAGCTACAACTACACCGTCGCGGTAAGTTGAGCTAACTACGCAAAGTTACACCAGTCGCTGGTAGTAACTAGGGGTTGGGACAGGGAAAGGGCTTAGAAACGGTTCCAAACCGGGCTCTGGCAATCAACTGGGAGGCGAGAGCCAGCACAATGATGGGCGGAAGGATCAAAAATGGCTACGCATATGCAGGGGCAGTAAACGTTATTCTGCCGTCCAGGCGGTACTAATCCAGCGATGAATTCTCCCGTGCGATTCACTGGCATGCGCAGCGCAGCAGATCGCAATTCTGTCAGCTGGTTGGCAACCGAAGAATGGCGGGGCCGGTCTGCCATTCTCCCAATAGAGTAAGATAATGATCGTAACGCCCTGGATCAAATCGCACGCAAAAGTAAATGTGAAATTATAAACGCAGTAACACTGTTAACATGTGGTAAAGCAAGAGCTGGCGTATACTAATGACCCTATCATCAGTGGACCAGGCAGATGGGCACAACAAGGTAGCCTTATTGTGACCATCACACGACCAATTTCTGTACGAACAAGCCCCAAAAGTAAGCGCCATCCCAGCAAATTCCAGCTGACGGGCGACCCCTGGTTTACGCCCAGCACTCATGCACCCGTCCACTGAAATCACCCAACCAAACATTCAAGCAACAACTAGAATCTAATATAGGCCTCAGAAAAATTGCAAAAACTAACAGAAGGTGAAAGCATGATAAGTGAGATAGAAAAATAGAAACCGCAACTACACACACACAAGGGAAGGTGAACTACCTATGGTTAGCCTACGTAAAGGGAGGCAAGAAAAACACTGCACATATACAGTACACGCATCAACACACACACAGCGTATGTAACCAAACATACACTATACCGGTACATAGAAACAGAGAAGGGCCTCCTTAGCAATTTGCAACGAAAGACAATCCCTTTGAGTTAAAAGAAAACCCCCATAGGTAAATTTGAAAGTAAACTTAAGAGTGAAAGAAACCCCCTGTTAGGGTAAGTAATAAAAGGGAAAAGAGAACCTATGGCTAGATTTTACAGCCATAAGTTAAGGAGTTAAAGAGAAAGTTAGAAGAAGAAAAACCCCACTTTACACCGAAAACAAGAAATCATAAGGGAGGCCCTTAAAGAAAATTTAAACCCCACCCTACTTGAGGGATTATAGAACACAAATAATGCAAACACCGACTGTTATTAATAAAATCCTAGGTAATACAAAAATAGGAATTCCTTAAAAGAAAATTAACACACAATAACTCTACAATCACAAGGGCCCTTGTGTTACGCAAGGCCTGTTAAAGAAACTAGTGCTGCAATTTACGTACACTGTAGGTTGCCTACAATGTTACTACTGGCAATTTGACTGGGGCATCCAGAAAAGGCTTTAATCGATTGATGTTAACCACCACCGGGTCACTTAACCCGTTAGTGCGAGCAATACGGTAATTCGTTACAGAGATCTTGTCCAAAACACGATAAGGTCCTTCGTATTTAGGCCGTAACTTCTTACTCAAACCTGTAGGTACATTCTTGTTCTCAATATTGAGCATAACCAGGGTACCTGGCTTATACTCAACCGGTGAAGCTTTCAAATCGTACCTTTCCTTGTTAACCAGTGCTGCCTCTTGCAAGGCTTCATGCGCCAACTGCCAAGCTTCATTCATCCGGGCCAGTAGCTGGCTACGTGCGTCGCTATAATTCTGGGTGGTACCTTCCTCACCAGGAAGCTGAAAGAAATTATCCAGTGGATATCGGTAGTCTCTACCTGTCATCAAGAAGTGAGGTGTTTCCTTCGTGGCACTGTGAATCGTTGCTCTGTAAATGGACAGTCCCCACGGTAAATAGTCGTCCCAATCGGACTGAAAACAATTGACGTACTTGGCTACCAGGCTACGTATTGTCCGGTTGAAGCGTTCCACTACACCGTTCGTTTGAGGGTGGTATGCAGTAGTTCTGAGCCGCTCAGAGCCGCTAGCATCCACCAAAGCTCGTAAGAAGACGGACATAAAATTCGGTCCCTGATCTGTCAAAACACGTGCAGGAACACCCCATCGGGCTACAAAACCATTAAAATACCAGTACGCAGTAGTTTCCGCCCGCTCATTGGGCATAGCAAAAGCCTCCGCATATCGCGTGAGGTAGTCCACTATACACAATACACATGTGTTACCTCTGTTGGTCTCCTTCTGCGTGAAGTGCATCACGTCCATAGCTACGACATCTAACGGTCGGCGTACCACCACCGTGTTCTGCATTGTAGCCTGATATCTACGTGGCCCCTGATTAAATTTCGCACAGGGCTTACACTGAGCGATAAAGTCCTCTAGATCTTGAGACATACGAGGCCACCAATACCTTGTTTCTAGACTGGCCATTGCATTTTGGTGGGCCCGATGACCACCCGTCGTGAAATCAGAGTGAACCTCCTGCAAGAGTTGCTCTCGCTGGACCTTAGGCACTACCACAGTAGGAAAAGGCAACCCTCTACGCTCAGCATGTTTATTCAGGTGCCAACGATATAATACCCCATCCCTAATAAAAAATGTAGACCGTAATTTCTTCACCTCTTGTGCTTCCTGTCGGTTAGTCGGTAACCTCTTCTGTTCCAGGAAGTCCAATAGAATTGCAAATTCCTCTTCGTCGCGAAGTTCTCGTTTCCATGTAAGCAGGGTAGGTGGGGCAGGGAGTGCCGCCGTTAAGGCGAACACTTCGGGTGGGTACATAGCCGCTGTTGCTTCATGTTCGCTATCCTCAGGCTCATCGATTGGATCCAATCTAGATAAACAATCAGGGCCCACATTCTCACGTCCCGGCCGATATTCTACTGTAAAATCAAATTCCAACATACTTAAAGCAAACTTAGCTAGCTTTCCTTGACCCAGAGCCTTGATGTTATTCAACAGGTCCCTGACTGCTTGATGGTCAGTTCGGAGGATGAACTGTTTGCATGACAAATAGTGTCGAAATTTCTGACAACCCCATAGAGCCGCAAACGCTTCCATCTCCGTCGCGGAGTAACCCTTCTCGCCTTGAGTCAGGGTCCTGCTAGCATAAGCAACTGGTCGCTCACGTAGCACCCGTGGTCCATTTGGTTTATCGGCGCTACGTGGCACCGAAAATTGTTGCTCCAAAATAGCACCAAAACCCTGCTTACTGGCATCAGATGACACATAAAACGTTTTGTCAAAATCGGGAAAAGCTAAGACTGGGGCTTGAGTCAAGTGCCGTTTCAGCTCCTCGAATGCATGTTGACAGGCTTCTGACCAAACAAACGGCACCCCTTTCTTCAATAAATCCGTTAGAGGGGCGGCTACTTTAGCATAATTAAGCACAAACCTTCGGTAGTAACCGCACATTCCTAGAAAGGATCGAATGCCCTTCACATCCTTTGGTGGCCTAAGCTGAGACACAGCCTTAACCTTGTCCGGATCTACGCTGATGCCGTTACGGCCCACATAGTGACCCAAGAAGGGGACAGATTCACGAGCAAAACAACATTTCTTAAGTTTAATACGCAGTCCATTGTCGCGCAGACGAGTCAGGGTCGACCTGATCATCGCTAAGTGAGCATCTTGATCTGTAGAGGGAATCAAAACATCGTCAATATATACAGGTAAATCCGTCAAAACCTTTTCCATTAGACGCTGAAACGTTGCGGGAGCGTTGCACAACCCGAACGGCATGACATTCATATGGAAAAGGCCCATATGGGACACGAAGGCCGTTTTCTCCCTATGTTCTGTCGTCCACGTACCACGCATTGCCACTTGTCATTGGCCTAGTGCCAATGCCAGCCCGACAAATGCGCCGACTAGACGGTACCACAGCAGGATGTCAATTCACCCTTCGTCAGACACGGGGGGCCTTCAGCCCTCTCCCCCAGCGCTATAGAGGTGATTTTACGTGCCCCTGGGTTCTCACGAACCCGCTGCCGCCTGTTCTACCCTAGCCTTGGGGAGCCTATCCCCCTTGGCC
>JASAND010028503.1:0-105023 GCA_030248195.1 Trissonchulus latispiculum
CTTCATTACACATGCATAGCACCGAACGATCGGCATTTAACAACTAATTGTTATAACAGTATTCTATGTAAAACCAAGAGTACATAATAACTAAGAGTGTGACAAGCGTCCCACTCTTAGTTATTAGGCTGAAGACATCATCTGCACAATAACGGCCTACCCTCCCCCACAACTGAGTACCTGGTGACCCCCCCCACAACTGAGTACCAGGTACACAATTGTGTAGCAGCACTCGCTTGTATGTTTACATGTTGAAGCTCAAAAGTGGCCAGCTGCTGATAGAATGTTTTTGGCTTCGACATGTAAACATACAAGCGAGTGCTGCTACACAATTGTGTACCTGGTACTCAGTTGTGGGGGGGTCACTAGGTACTCAGTTGTGGGGGGGTAGGCCGTTATTGTGCAGATGATGTCTTCAGCCTAATAACTAAAAGTGGGACGCTTGTCACACTCTTAGTTATTATGTACTCATGGTAAAACTTAGTGTTAACACGACAAAAGCGTTTGGCTTCAAGTAGCTCTTAAACCTTAAAGTAGTCTTTAAACCATTATGCAATGAGCAAACGGAACGCAAGAGCACAAATACGATAAACTAATAAAATAATAATGAGCGACTGCAGGTCTGGTGCCCAGGCCAGATCGAATCGATCGAATTGCTTATTCGTTGACATCAGTTTCATTCCACAAAATTCATTCATTAGTCCATCTTCTGAATGGTGGGATCAATGCTTATGTGAAGCAGACTGTCCAAATGGTCAACAATAGGTATTACGAAAGAACCAGATACTAGAAGCATTAATGTGGCAAACAGACAAATGCTTGGCGGGTGGTTTCATCCCCAGAGGTTTCAAACTAGTGGCGTACAGTAGGGTTGGCCCTAGTGACTAATCAGTAGTGTTGGGATTGGCCGAAATTTTTCTTGGTTGGCTTGGCTTAGCTTGGCCAGAGTTTGAAGTTGGCCAGCCAATTGGCCGTTGATTGGCCGTTAACAGTTGGATTTCCGTAAGCCATTGGTCGTTGTTTAGCTATTGGCCTCTGCTGACTAGTTGGAATTTACTATTTTGATTCGTCTACCATGCCTTATGTATTATGCGTCAACTTCATTAAACTTTATTCAAAATAGTTTTCCCAAACGTTTCGTTCCGATCTTGTTTCAATTATGCCGGAGTACTGTAATGATTTGATGCGACGTTGACCAATAGACAAATTTAAAGACTAAGTTGTCTACATAAAACTAAAAACCAAGCCGCATTTGAAATTTGCATGTAATTAAGTTGTTAAAAATTAAGCTAACTAGGTAAGATAATTGAGTACGGACGTATGGAAAAGTTTGGCGAGCATTTGGTGTGTCACCTGCTCATTTCTTTCGTCAATTGGTGTGTCACCTTTTTTCTTTTTTTTCTAATTCTCTTTTCGGTCGTTTTTCTGTGGTTTATTCTTTTTATTAGCTCTTCTTTTTATTAGCAGATGCACTAGAAAACCAAGAAAACGGGAATTTCACCTTATTTTGTTTTTGTTTTATCCTTTGTGTTTTTTCTTTTCGGAAACTAGAAACTTCTAGGGAACTCATATTTTGTGATAATTTTAGGTATTTACTGTTATATTTTTGTCTAAGCTTCTTTGTAAGTTGTTTTGTTTTTCTTCTTTTTCTCTTTTTTACTTGGCTTTACGTAATTACTTCTGTTTACTTCTGCAACAAATACGGTGTAAAGGGCAATTGGTAAATGTTTTCACAAATGTTAGCTAATATATGGCTTTACGTTTTCTAATAATTTGGCAAAGTTCTTTAAGTGTTTGGGTGAGCGACTTGTTACAGGTGTTCATAGGTGTAACGGGTTGTTTTTGGGCGAGCGAGAAATTCTTGTCACAGGATAGGTGTAACGGGGTAGGAAGGGGGAGGGGGGAGATTGAGATGATTTCCTTCAGTCTTCACGAAATCATAGATGGGGTCGGGGGAATTTGGTCCATGACAAAAAATTTTTCGTCAAATTTCTATTTTACCCATAGGTGTAATTGGGGGAGGGTTGGGGGGGGGTAACCCCCCCAGCCATTTTTACAAACCCCCCCCCCAAAAAATTTTTGGGGGCCCCCGGCCCCCCCCCCCCAACTGGGGGGGGGGGGGTAGTCGCGCCGAAGGCGCGAAAAATTGGCCAAAAATAGGGTATTTTTAGGGCAAATTCTGCAAAATTTTTCAAAAAAGTCCAAATTTTTGGCGTAAAGTGTTTATTAGTGCGAGAAATACACGTTTTTAACGGTTTTATGGACTTTCTGGCTCAATATTGACCTTAATTTAGACTTAGAAACATGTTGGCAATCAAGTTTTCGAGTTTAAAACCCCTGTCTAATGTCAAAATTACTTCATAGTTGAATGTTTTTTGGCATTAGCAATGGCTGAAAATGCGATTTTTGACATAAAAATAGAAAAATTTTTTTGGGGGAGGTTTGGGGGGGTCGTGGGGGGGTTTGGGGGGGTCTAAAAAGGGGGCCCCCCCAAAATGCCGGGGGAGGGGGCCCCCCCAAACCCAAATCCCCGTTACACCTATGATTTTACCTAATTTTTGCAATGAAAACCTGGGGAGAGAGGTTGCCAAAATGATGTTTTTTGCGGTAATGGTGGCTATTGTAAATTTTGGAAACATTTTGAAAAAATTTCTAGAGGCTGAAAATGTGATGGTGCCATAGGTGTACGGAGTCGAATCTGTCTCCAAAATTTCGAGGGTGGGGTCGGCACTCTTGTATTTGGAGGGAGGGGTCCCCCCCAACTCCCCCCGAGGTACACCTATGCGTAGTACGTATTTATTTGTATTTTTGACCCTGTCGCTCCGTCCGCCAACTGACCTAGTAAATTTTAAACACCTAAAAAAGCTCAGCGTACGTAACAAATGTAACAGATTCCTCTCCTCCAATCGAAAATCGGGCGTGGGGCATCGCCAGAGTGAAAAATTTCTAAAGTCTAAAATTGTTTTGTTTTTTACTATTTTATTTAGTTCGTAACGACTGAACCTAAAAATATTGAGTATGTCTACAGTAAATTTTACAAATACTATTTGTTACTTCTAACTTCTAAAATTTTTTTGCACTTTTTGGTAGACAGAACGTTTAGGGGGCTTTGTTAAAATAGTTTACGTACATGCGCCGAGCTTTTTGAACAGTGAAAAATTTGTAACGTCTAAATTTGCTTTTTTTCCGATTTATGGCAGAGACGACGTTTAGTGGAAAAAAACATACGTACGTTCGCCGAGCTTTTCTATGAATTTAACATCCCGAAAATTCGTTGTCGTTTTATGCAATGCTCGTGTTTGCTAAATTTTTTTGTTTTTGGACTGGGAAAAAGTTTTGGCAGAGACGACGTTTAGTGGAAAAAACATACGTACGTTCGCTGAGCTTTTGAAAGAATTTAATATATAGTAGGTGAGTTGGCTTTGCCAGCGACTTTTCAGCTGGGACTGTAATTTTTTTGTGGTTTGTGTTTGACGTCTTTTTACTATCTTATTTTCTGTTTTAAGTAACTTCCGAAAATTCGTTGTCGGTTTATACCATGCTCGCGTTTGCTAATTTACTGGGCATAAAAATGTTGACTATGTCTGCAGTAAATTTTACACATAGTTTTTGTTGTTTTGCCGTGTTTCAAATTTTTCTAATTTTCGAGGGGTGTTTTTGGGCGAGCGAGAAATTCTTGTCACAGGATAGGTGTAACGGGGTAGGAAGGGGGAGGCGGGAGATTGAGATAATTTCCTTCAGTCTTCACGAAATCATAGATGGGGTCGGAGGAATTTGGTCCATGACAAAAAATTTTTCGTCAGCTTTCTATTTTACGTTTAGTTGAAAAAAAACATACGTACGTTCGCTGAGCTTTACTATGAATTTAATATGTAGTACGTGAGTTGTTGTAGGCAACGAGTTTTCTGCCGGGACTGTAATTTATTTTTTGTTTGTGTTTGACGTTTTTTAACTTTCCTATTTTTTGTCTTAACTTTGCCGAGCTTTTTTACGTATATATTTACTAAAAACTGTTGGTAATGTGTAGTTACAATTAAAATTTTGAAGAACGACAAAACAGGAAAAAGTATTTGTAAAATTTAGTGTAGACATAGTCAATATTTTTAGGGCCAGTCGCTACGAGAGCCATTTCATTTAGTAAGTATTAAGCACGTGAAACAGGTCAATGTATGTACGTATCAAAAATCGGGAGGGGGACATGTCAAAATTCTCTCTTTTTCGACAGCGAAAAATTTCTAATGTCTTAAATTTTGTTTACGTCTGAATACAAAATAGCATACCTATGTTCTTTTTTTTACTTTTTACTTTAATCATAAGCTTTAAACTATAGCTAACGAAAAAATACAATAGGTAAATACTTCTTCGGGAAGGGACGTCCCTGCCAAAGCAGAAATGCCAAAAATATGACAATCAACACAAAAGGCATAGCTAGGCTGTTTAGAGTGATGACGACTGTAGCATTTACAGAAGAAGACATCGTTAAAGTAGTAATCGAAGGATACTCTACTTTAAACGATACAACGAGTATGGATCTAAAATTTAGTTTATGGAAAAGAGCAAAAGAAAGTAAAATAAGCATTCTATAAAAATAATTTTTGTCTTTTTAGTTTTCTCGAAACAAAACTACATCGGCATATATAAACAGTAAATTTAGTTTTTACTTTTCTAGGAGAACGATTTGTACGAGAAGCAATACGAATTCTACAGATTTCTTCGGAACAACGCCGCAATAGTAAACATAATCTTTTGTTCGCATTATGTGAGCAACAAAAATTATTGTCTTCACAGAGCAAAATTTGGTTTTTTCAATCTTTTCCACGTATTGTCTTTACAACCTTTGCAGAATCGAAAACCGGTTTAAATTCTTTTACGCAATCTGAACCCTTTTGCGAATAAATTTTTAATTTTTTAGTACGTATATACTAAACGAGATTTTTTTCTAATACCAATATATGTTTTGTACGTAAATACTGAACAGGTAAAAGCCAGAACAATCACTACTACAAATTGCGCCTACCTGAAATACGTATGTTATTTGTTCTTGAAATACTACGAGGATAAGTGACGCTTTTTCGGATATACTCCTTCGTGGGACTTGCCCTTCCCGAATTTGTGTTGTGTCCAGCAATTTTTGGTCTCATGGCTCGTACGCCCATTTTTCAATAAATTTTTGTAGTTCAACGAATCCTATCAAAAAATTTGAAAAACTACACGAAACAGAAACATTTCTTTGGTTGTGGGGAGCCCAGCCTCCACATTCTCAGTGAAATTTTTCATTTCGCTTTTTTTGTGGCTATGCTAGCAATTGTACGTACATTGCTATATAGTTCTTTCTGCTCTTGTCCTTTCAATACTTCATTGCATAATTAATCTAGTCGTACGTACATAGTAACATTAAGGAGAAGTTCAGCTTGGCGCTTCTTTTCCTTGTCGTCCAACTAATATCTAGCCCTTTATGCACTTCTTCTTTTATGATACTTCGTACTATGAGAGAATTTTACACCTTCTTTTGTACACCGTTGTAATAGAAAAAATAACAGTAAACTTTCAAACATTTCTTTTTGTATTTAGAAAGGAGAATGTCCAAACATAGCAATGCGCCATCAGCCAGTGCAACAACTGTTGAGGTGGATGAAGAAGCATCTAGTTCGCTAGAAAAGGGTGAAGGACGAGATACTTCGCTAAAAAAGGGTCTATCAGTAAAGAAGCCGTCTGGAATTCAGCCGAAATCGACAGTGAAATCATCTTCTGAAGCGAACAAGGAAAGTGATGGCGGTGGACGTACTAGTTCCAATGGATCTTCAACCAAGGCGGATTCCAAAGGTGAGTCTAATTGTTTAAGAAATAAATTTTTAAGTATCGTGTAAATATGAATTTTCTTGACAACAAATATAAACAATCGTGCAGAGAGAACGTATTCATATATATATAGTAGTTCTGTCGTTCCTATTTATTAGTATATCTACTTGAAATGTACTTAAAGTACATTTGGTCGTTTCTAGTAACAGTCGAAAAGGAAGAAATTGCTGGTTTTATGGACAAGTTGAAAGATCTAATTGCAAGAGGAAAGGTGAATCCGAAATGTGTCAGTGCTATGTTAGAACAAAAGGATTCTTCATCAGTTGCCAGACCCTCTTCGAGCAGTCTATTCCAGAAAGCAGCCAGCGACATGGAACAAGATGGGAGGCGTGGTGACATTCAAAAGAGTAAGGAAATAAATAATAGTCAGGAAAAAGTTAACACTAAGAAAATATTTCTTTTGCGCTGGTACTTTTTTGCTTGCTACTGGAGCCATTTTTGTAAATTTGTGTGGTAGTAGCTGAAAGAATTTTCATTTGAACTTTACAGTTATATTCTGATTAAATTTTCAATTTAGAACAAAAGGATTCTCCACCAGCTGCTCAAGCCTCTTCCAGTACTTTGTTCGAGAAAGGAAGCAGTGCATTGGATGAAGAAGGGAGGCGTGGTGATATTCAAAACAGTAAGGAATTAAATAATACTCAGGAAAAAGTTAACAATAAGAAAATATTTCTTTTGCGCTGGTACTTTTTTGCTTGCTACTGGAGCCATTTTTGTAGATTTGTCTGGTAGTAGCTGAAAGAATTTTCATGTGAACTTTTCAGTTATATTCAGATTAAATTTTCAATTTAGACGAAAAGGATTCTGAACCAGCTGGTGATGCCTGTTCCAGTACTTTGTTCGAGAAAGGAAACAGTGCTTTGGATGAAGAAGGGAGACCTGCTGCAATTGAAATCAGTAAGCAAACTCATAGTATTGAATGGAAAAATTTAGAACATTAAAATTTTGTTTTTGTTCATTTTTTGTTTATTGCTAGACGCATTCTTGTCGATTTGTCACGTAAAAGCGTTACGCTCCGAAGAAATTTTCAGTATTCTTCGTTTTGATTTTTCCATTTTCCTTTCATTTCAGAAATATTTCACTTACATAAATTCATTTCTAGGTAAAAAAGATCAAGCTTCCCTTACAAAAATGGTTCCTGCGCCACCAGAGAAGATGAAACATTCTTCTGAGAAAGGAAGCAGTGCTTCTGATGGTGAAGGGAGACGTGCTGAAATTGAGAACAGTATGCGTATTCATAGTATTGAAATTAAAAGTTTTGAACATAAGAATTTTGTTTTTGTTCATTTTTCTTTCTTGGTAGACGCATTTTTGTGGATTTGTCACGTAATAGCTACATGACAATATTCTTTTTCGGATTTTATTTATTTCTAATTCATACTGTAGCAAGCCTTTTCTTGTTACTGGAAGAATCGTGTCCCTTAACTTTTACGTTTTATTCTACCGAAGTTATCAATATTTCTTTCGTTTTTTTTCTTTGTTGCTATTCGTAGTTATTTGACGTTTATAAATTAATTTTTAGTCGATGAGCCTCAATCATCCTCTTCTGTCACAGTTTCTGAATCCTCTGACAAGATCCCATTTTCTGCTTCTGTGATTCCTTCTGCTGGTACTAATATTGACTACAGAGAATCCTTTGCTTTTTTATTAAAAAATGAATTATATTGTTATACATGTGTATAATTTTTTCTTTGCTTATCCCAAAGTTTAACTACCTCTATTTGCCTTCTCTGAACTATACTTTTTTGTCGCTTTTTCAATTTCAGGAGATAGAGCAGAAACAGCTCCGAATATGCCATTGCATACAGAAGACGTAGCTAGTTCCAGCGATCCTGATGTTGAAATTTTGGAAGGTATATAGGATTTTTTACTATAATCCTTTATTTGTTTTTTTGAAATGTGTACATGTCGGAACGATAATTCAGTACGTCTAAAAAGAGGCAGTTTGTTCTGCCTAATTGTGTGCTATGAGTGTTGTCACAATAGTAGTATGTCATTCAAGTTAATGTACTTTTCTTTTTTGTTTAAGTTACTATTAAATAAACATTATACTAAATAATAAAGACTTAAACTCGGTAAATTCAAGTTTAAACAAGTCAATATTAAGTTTTGTTTTATTGTATTTTAGAAACAAAAGGATCGAATGTCAGACAAACGGAAACCTGGGAAGAGAACAGACGAATAAGGGAAAAGTTCTGCTATCAGAGACTGCAGTCCCATTCGAAGAACAGCGTTCAGCAGAGAAAGATTCTGTGGGCATGTCAGAGGAGACAGGTGGGACGTTTAATGCAGATTTGACAGTTTCTGCGGGCAATTTTTGTTTTTTAAACTATTCTTTTTTGTGTTAATGTTCCGGTTTAAAAAAAGTATCATAACAATACTGCTAAATTTAGTTTTCGAAACATAGAAATCGAATATTGTGGGATTTATTATATGAAATCTAAAAATTTTTTCTATTGTTTTCAGTTCAATCAGGAACTGAACTGGACGAACAAAGCGAGCAGCCAGGAGTCGAAGTGCCAGAAAAAGTAGTTGAAGACTCCACCACCGAGAAACATGAAACGGGAGCCAACAGGTGTCAGTAAAGGAGAAGCCAGGTGCAGAGACAGGAGGAGAAGGAACAGTAGAAAATTCGAAGACTTCACCTGATGATACTGATGTTTTGGGTATTTCTTTACGCAATCATTCAGATTATATTAAATATAATTTTTTGTCTCTGTTTGTTTTTGTCAACTTTTTTTTTGTCAACATGGTCTCAACTTTACTATTAATTTGGAAAACAAGATTTCCAAAATAAATTACTAAATTTGACTTGGAAACAGTTAATAAGTTTTGGGGGCCGCAAGGAAACAGATATGTGCAAAGAGCAATTAGTTTTTTTTTCAGTGATCGTTTTACCGAAACTAACCAAAAATGATGTTGCTCGATGGTGTAGGAAAAAGAAAACAAAAAAGACCTCAGGTTAGCAAATACTAAATGATATTTTCAACGTTAAACTGTTTCCTTGCGTCGTTTAAATTTTGTATTAGTTTTCTGTTTTATTATTTTCTATTTCAAAGTAGCTCTGTCTTTGTTTTTAGATAATGGAGCCGGCGAGAAATCAGGAAGTGAAGTGGAAAGTATAGATCCCCAGGATGAAGATAAAGATTATGAACCATCTGATGATGGACAACATGTGCCATCCAAAGAAGGGGATACTGAGGGCAAGAAACGCGTAGAGAATTTAAAATATATATGGAAAAGCACAAATATTATAATGTAATGTTCGTTCCTGTTTACAGAATCGTTAATACAGAGACTCCAATATTTAATAAAGTATCCTGCTATCTGCATTTGTTTATTATTTTTCATGCTAATGTTTTGTTCTTTTACTCTTTGGTTTTTAGCTGACTATCAACGCTTCGACGCTATTTGTAAAGCTGCGTATGATCGCATTCCCGTGATGAAGGGAGACAAAGAAAAATATAAGAACTTGCTTGATCGTCTGATCAGTTTTCTGAAAGAGCGAAAGCATTGCAATCAGTTGTTCAGAGATGTTGTCCGCGGAGAAAGCTCAGAGAGAGGTTAGTTTCAAAAACTTATTCCTTTTTTGTTTGCTTACTTCTACGGTTTTTTATCTTGTAAACAAATTTGTTTCTTTTTTGTGTATTATTTTCCCAAAGTATTACATTGATATCATATTATAATCATGTTCTTTTATATATTATTATGATTTAAAATTTTTCTTTATTCACTTTTCCGTTTCTTGTTTTAAAAAGTAGGGCATTTACTTGTTTTTCAGTTGAGGACTTCCTCTGGAGATATTCGAAAAGAGGTCTTCCTGGGCAAGTGCGTTTGCCGTATCGATATCTGAAAGGTTTTTCTTTTTTCTGTCTATTTGAATATCTTCCCTTGTTTCTTTGATACTTTAATTTGAGTGGTTGCACTAGTTTTTCTGTTCTACTTTTTCCTTTTATATTGTAGATTTTGTAGTTGTTTCCATTTCCACTTTTTCGATTTGTTTGTTTTTTTGTTTAGCTGATTGCTTGCTTGTAATGAAAACGAATTAATAAATATGGACTCTTTCTTTTTCAGACTATATTCCTTCATCTGCGGGTCTTGGAACTCCTAAAAAGGCGGACTTTTCTCCGAATGCTGCTGGATTAAAACGAAAGAAGCGAAAAATGGAAAACTTGGCCGAAAATTGTCAGCGTAAGCTCTTTTCATCTGTTCTCATTATTCTTTTTTGCGATTTTTATTTATTTACTTTTTCGTTTCATGCTACTCGTTATAAAATTGCTGGTTCTTTTTTATATATTACTGTATTGTTAAATTTTTTTAAAACAAATTAATTTCTGACAATAGATTGTGAAATTTTTATGATTTAGCTGGACCATCTGGTGCAAAGCAGACGAGGCGCCTATCCTGTGGTGGAGGACAGAAACAGCGAGTCGAGTCAAACGAAAGAACGTCCTCAGGTGTTGCCGACACTGTTTCTGACCAGCATGAAGGTATTACTACAGATACTAGACAAAGCCAGCGACAAAATCGTCTTTTCTTTTGAAAAGGAGTATAATAAGTTATTGTTATAAAGAATATAACTCACTTGCAGTATTTTTAATGTATTGGTTCGTATTCCTTCAAACCAAGTATCATATACCAAACTTGCATGCCAGTTCATTATAATTTCTGTTACCATTTAGTAAGTATTATCACTTTTTCATATGATATAGAGCAGAATTGTTATTTTTTAAGTCCTTTTAGATAAGTATTATAGTTGTATTATATTTATTTTTGTTTTTATTTAGACAAAGGCCATATCAACTTAATGCCCAAAAAGGAAAAAATCCTCAATGGTAGTTTCGGAGAGTCTGCTTTCCGCTATCATTCTGTTGATCAATTTCGGGCTGGTGACATAGTGGTGACATCTCCGACCAATTATGCTGGAACAGAATGGATCGCCCGTGTCGAGAAAGTTTATCCTCATAGTGCCATGATTTCGCTTTCCTTTTTTCAAGGATCAACTTGTTTCCAGCCTTTATTCCAGACGAATTGTGAATGGTTTTCTTTGCCAGAAACCAAGAAGCTGTACAAAGCCTCTTGTGATGAGGTGCTCCTTGGTTTGAAGTGCCACACCAGATACATCGATGATGTTTTTACTTTGATTATTACTGATTCTTTTTATAATAAAATTGTTTCTTTTGTTGCTGATTCTGCCTAAATCAGTGTTGTTGTGGTGATTTGTCTGAATTTTTATTGAGTTAATGTTGGTAACTGTTTTATTCGTTTAATTCCAATTTGAAACTTTTTATTCGATTCTGTACTTAACTGTAAATATCTTTGTTTTATTTCTTATCATTCGTGTCCTTTTGAGTAAGCATATGGTTTAGGCTGGTTTTCCCCAACGTTATTTTAATTTTTTTATAATATTAATTGTGAAACTGTTACAAATTTATAGAAAATGTTTTTGAAAAGTAATTCATAAATTCTTTGCATTGTCAGAACAGTATAATTGACGAAATTTCCTTGTATGCTTTTTTGATTTTTGTTTCTTTTGTTATTGAAAGGATAGATAATTTCTCAAACTTTGTATTGTTCCTCTTGAAATGACCAATTGCGCGTAAACCTTTGTACCCTTGCTTAACGGAGAATGGTTTTGAAAACTAGTTGAGAATTAATGGCTCGTTGTATGTAAGTTGCTGACGCACTACACTTTAGCGTTTTGCTCTTATTTGAAAGCGGTGATAAAAGGAGAAAATACGACACAATGAATCTTTGAATTTTCTGCCTTGTTTTGACGTACCTATGGCTATATACAGCTTTTTCTTTTGGAATGACGGAACGTTTCTGTTCTTGAAGGATTAATGTACTGTTTTAATGTTCTGAACTTCTGTTTTACTATATATGTTCTGTGTTGCACTTTCTTGTCGGATTATGGTTTTTCGTTAGTTCTCAAAGAAGTCAATCCACCACTTTACGTTCTGCGATCGACTGCAAATATTGTCTTTTTTCTGTTAGCACGTACAATTAGAAAATCAATCTAAACTTACTTTTGTGTTTTTGTGAATTAGTAGAAAAGTATGTACAAGAATATATTGAAAATTCTTCAGTTTTATTTTTCGATAATAAATTTCTTTTACGCAGCTTTTATGTCCAAATGTCTGGTTTAACTGTTCGTCTTTTATGATGTTTCGTGTTCCATTCTTCTAATATGTCACTTTATCTCTGTGTTCGTAGCTAAGGAAGCAGCCATGAGTTTATTTTTTTACGATTTCCTATTGGGTATGTGGTATCACTATATTCTGTTTAAAGATTTAACAACTAACCAAATTGAGTTTACTAGAAAAGAAGTCTTAACTCTAGTTTTTTTCTTCTCAGTTTTTACTCACTTTTATTGTCTAAAGTTTTAGTTGTATTTTAGAAGCGCAGTTTTTACTGTTAGCATGTGAAATTGGAAAAAGAAGACTGAAGTGACTGTAGGCATCGTTCCAGTCACAAAAAAGTGTGTATAAGAATATATTGAAAATTCGTCTATTTCAATTTCGGTGATAAATTTTTTCTGTGCAGCTTTTATGTACAAATCTCTTGTTTGAGTGTTCTTATGTTATTATGTTTAGTGTTGCATTCTCAACATCTTACTCGAGAATACATTTCCTCTTTATTATTCTAAACTCTTTTCGCGATGGCACATTTCTAAAGTTTGCATAAATATTTTAATTTAGTTTTACCTTTACAATACCAAAAGAATATGTAAATTTGAAATTAATACTAAAATTGAATTTTTCTGTGTATTCGTGTAGTTTTATCTTTGTTTTGTGTGAGCGAGATGTTGCTCCCAATATGTATTGCTTTATGTTTCTAGTTCTCTCTGTTTCCTGTATTTCTTTTCTAACAAAACAATTTTGGTTAGTAACTTTCCAAATTTTTTATTTGGTTGCTCAGATTACTTCTTTGGATATAAACAAAATGATTACGTATAGCAACAAAACAGCAAAAATGTAGTGAACGAATATTGGAAAAACCTTGTTTAAAGATTTTAAAATATTTTTACCGTTACAATTCGAAGATAATATCTATATTCGTTTTTATTTCATGTCAACCAGACTTTAGTCACAATATCAGATGCTTTATGTTTGCATTTGTCTGTGTTTCGTGTATTTTGTTTTGTTCCATTAAAAGAATTTCTTGTTTTACAATTTTTCTAATTAGGTACCTCAGATTAATTGTTAACATTTATCCAAAACTATTACCTATAGGAATAAACTAAAACAAAAAAGGTAAACAAAATTGGAAACAGATCAAACTATGTCGACTAAATATAGGATTTTGTAGTTAGGGCAACACAGGGAAAAATTTAAATTATGTCTCAGAAAATAAATCAAAGGATACGAAAAAAAGAAGATAACCTTGTGTTCTTTTCGTGGAAACAGTTTTTGTAAAGTCCCTTTTCCCTGCCGGTTTTTCGTCTAAGTGGAGCAGACACATATTGCGTTTAGAATTAAAACTGGGAACACCGAAAGTATAGTTTTGAGCGCTGACTCTCTCTGCGTTCTACTCCTTCAATAATGAGTAGTTTAGAATTTGTACACTTTATCTGTCGTTCTTATTTAAAAAAATGTTTGTAAGATCTAAAAGTTCATTTTGTTTACTATATGTTTGATTCATCTCTGTTGCTTGTGTTTTTTTTACATCAATCACCATAGCACTTACACCATCGTGTGTTAATTTTTTATTCTTTGTTTACATTTTCAATACTGGATTAATTCAAACAGACTTATTTAATAGTTTCCTAAACTTTGCTGTTTTAGATTTTTGAAATTCCCTCTTCTATTTTTTGCTTAAAAAACTTAAATTTGTCTTCTGTAAAACGTTGTTTTAATGTATTTGTAGTCAACTATGTTTTGTGATTTGTCTGATATTTTTAAAATTATCAATCTGAAAGTTACACTTTGCATAGATTGGCAGACTTTGCTGGTTGATAGTTTTCAAAATACTTATCGCTTAACGAAATGTTTTAATGAATTTCATTATAACGACTAACGGCAATGTCAACTCTAAGTTTTTGCGTTTTTTTAATAAAGAGAAAACATCTAAACAACATTTTTCCTTTATTTTTGAGAAGGATAATTGAATTATCACTAAACTAACTGTTTCAAACTAATATTTTTTTGGTTACAGAAAAAGTGCACTGTGAAAAAAATAAAATTGCGTATACTCCATTACATTATTTGTCTAGAAACACTATCATCTCATGATATGTAAGATATACTTTACGTACAAAACGAGTTTGACAACCCGTAAACAAAATGTTCCGAAACGAGGACGAGTCTTTCCTAGATATGGACGAGCTTACAAACTCAAGCCAAAGCCTGAGCGGAGCAGATTCTACAGAAACTATTTACAACGGTAAGCAAGAAATAACACAGGCACAGAAATTTTATATTAGTTTATTCTTTTGCTAACAAAAACAGTAAGAGTACAGTCAGGATAATCTAGACCTTGTTTTCATATGAATTATAGCATTTGCCATCGTTTACAAAAAAATCAAACATGTAGCCTCATTTTACTTACCAAGTATAGTTTATCTGTTTTTGCCAACAAATGAAAATACTTTACGAGACAAATATAATGATGTACTTCAATATATTTTTTAGAGACAGTACGTTCCCCTGTATTAAACGCTGCTGTTTGCGAACTGAAAGAAATTGAAAAAGAGCAAAGAGTAAGATTGCAAACGGAAGAGGAATCATTCCTAGGAAGGCAGCCAAGAAACTTATCGGAATGGTTATTGGGAACAAAGTCTACAGAAAGTATTTTAGACGCTACGGACAATCAGTTGTCTGAGTGGAGACAGTTATCAGCCAAAAGCCCAGTCCCAAAATTGCTCAAAGAAGATGTAACAGAAGATGCATCCAGTAAATTCATAAGCAATTTTGTGATTATGTTTGCTAATTGCGACTCTGCAAAACAGCTAGTCAAAAAATACATGCCTTAGTTTATTTCCTTTTGTTCTCCTATGTGAACAATTGTCACATCAGTAGAGCTGTCCATAGTGTACTTTCAGAAAAATTCTGTAAGGAACGGGAATACAGTTTCAACATAACTAGTTTTGCAAATGCTTCTAGGAAAAATTGCGTTTTGCATTCTGTTTCCTCTTTTTTTGTTTTTGTACATTCGTCACAAAAGCACAACAGTGTTTCAGATATATACTTTCAAAAACTATTCTACAAACTAACACATGTTTCACTAGTTTTTTCTATATATTCTTTTTCGACAAGTACCCCCAACGAACACCGTTGATTTTCGATACCAAATTTAACAATTTCTACAAACATTAAACAGAAAGGAGATATGTTCTAGATATTTTTATCGTTTCGGATAATTGTTCGTAAAAAAGAACAATGATTGTTGATAACAAGTGTTGGAGATCATTCTACAAATAGTAGGTATTTTAGTCTGTTTTCTCGTTTTTCTATTTTTAGACGTTTGCAGAAAAAGCTAGAACTGTATTGCAACATAACGACTTTTGAAAAAGTTTGTGCTAGATAATATATATAATTTTATTTTCTATATTCGAGAATTGTGAAACAAACGAAAAACAATTAGACGACAATAGGAAAATCTAATGAAAACCGGAAACTGCATACAGGTGACAACAAGAATAATAGATTTTCTTTACAGATTGCTGTTGTTTCTTTTTTTTAACAAAATATCTTTCTATACGTGTTCACACTTACCTCAATACAGCGTGCAAACATTTCACTTGTAAGAGTGGTTTTAGTTTCTTGTCTTTGTCGCTTCTTGTATGATTGTGGCTTGTATAGTGAATAGTTATGTTTGCAAATTCTAATTACTATTTGTTCTCCACGAGTATTTAACAATATTTCAGGAAAAGAAAAAACACCAAACAGTTTACGAAGGAAAAAGTACGAAAACGTAGCTTGTACGGAAAGACGTGCCAGAAGTATTTGTTCAAATATCTTTCTGTCAGAGAAAGGATACGAAAGTATCAAAGATGCTGCAAAAACAACTAAAGTTAGAGAATCGCAGCTGCAGGAAACATATGATGCTATGCTTCTAGAAGGAGAAGGCAAAGGTTAAAAAACTTTGATTTGTATTTAACTGTTTCTTTCTTCTGCACGCAATTATGTCAGTAATCAGTTTTATTTAATACCAAAACTATGTAATATGTTATTTTTTGCTTCTATTGAAACTAGAAAACTATGAAAACGAATGTACGAAACACATCCATTAGCCGATTAGCCCTTTCATTTTCAAATGATATAGATGGAAGGAAGGTCAGAACAACGTGATGGAAAAACAAGAAAACAAGTAAAGATTAAATATTTAAATTAAAACAGTTTTACAAATTTTACTGTGAAATCTTTTACTCTGTACTTTATACAAAACAAAACAAATCGACAACAGACAATTACCCATAACTTCAAAACCGATAAAAGGTCACTTCTACTTATAGGATTCCATTCCTCGCTCGTGTCGTCAAGCCCATGCTACAATAGACAGTTTGGAAACGACTTGTGTGGAGCAATTATTTGCTGACATACGGAAGATCCCATATAACCTTGATCTTTTGGTTACTGACAATAATGTATCAGCCTTTTTAGCAACTCTAGCAGTAACATTTTCACTGTCATCAACTCATATTCTCGGGGCACTCTTGATTTTGTGTCTCTTCTGTGTTCAAGGTATGACATATTTAACAATAGATATATCGTTTTTCTTTTTCTAATGTTTTTTTTTGTTGCGAAATACATAAATACATTTTCGTTATGAAAATTATGCACGATACAAATACATGTGTTTTTTAAAGAATATATTGTTTTTTCTGAAGTTCGTTTCTTATAGTACTAATACAATCGTCAATTTTGGTAAAAAATTTACACCACAAATTTATTAATATTCCAGACGGTTTAATTTCCTACAAAGATGCAGTAACCAATCAAGTCAGAGAAGATAACTTATCTACATTGGTCTTTCTGATTGGACGATCCTGTACAGGGAAGACACCCTCCATGCAGCTATTCTTCAGGGACGTTCTAGTCAAAGCAATGGGAGAGAAATGGTACCATATGAAATGTGTGGGAATCTGTACAATTCAAGGCTTGCAGAAAAGCCAACAGCAGGTAACGCACATTTACACGCTACTAACGCTAACTTGTGTTGTGCTGTCTAAACATAGAAAACTTATGTCTTTTTTCTACAAGCTGCTATAAACTGACTAAGTTATTACTACAGTTGTAAAAACAAAAGAAATTTATTTTAAATTTTTAAAAAATACTAGTACTGGTTCAGCAAATATAAACCGTACTTTTTTTGTTATTTAGCTAATAGAAGGTGGAGTTGATCCTACTATGGCTATTGTCAGTGATGAATTCTTGAATACAGCAAATAGCCTTAGTAAAAGTGGAGCTGGAGCAAATCAAGATAGCTTTTGTTATCTTAATCAATGGTGGTCCGTTTTCCAGAGTAGTTCAGCATACAAATCTACTGACAGCGAGTCTCCTGTCGATGCGTCACTCCATATTCTAGGAGGCTTAGCTCACAAAGCTCTCTTAAAATCTTACCATTCTGCCATGGCAGCAGATGGACTGTGGGAGAGGTACACATTTTGATTGTTGCATTTTTCATTGTTTCACGACAGTTATGTTTTTTATTTTAAATTTTCTTTTAAAACTTTTCACGATTCTACACTCTAAAATGAGAAATTGGTAATACTCTTTTTCCACAGACAGATTATTTATACTAAAACATTTTTTAGGATCCTTTTGTTTCCAGCTCTGACTAAATACTACAAAACTGCAACATCTAGACAGGCATGTCAGAATCTGCTAACTAATTTTGGGAAATGCAGCTTATCTGATGCTTTTTTGAAAGTTTGGAGAATTCATCGCCTCAGGTATTTTTACTTCTTTTGAAATTAAAAATGGTTAGTTACAGCTTTTTCCTAGCTACGTCATAGTTTCTTTATTCACATAAACAAATGACAGAACTTTAGAAGTTCAATTTTCATTACGTTTTTGATAAGCGATTTGTACTCTTCGTTCCTATCTTCTTTTAATTTTTTTCTTTAAACACTATTTTTAGAAAAGACCGGGTAATCTATAAATGTTGCGACAAAGGGATCGAGTATCTGGCCCAGTACTGGGCTAAGTGTGTAGATTCTGTCAATCACGATATGGAATACGGCAACATTTTCATTCACAATCCAAAGATAGGCCAGATGACAATGCGATTGGCTGTGGCATATCATATATTGGCTTACTTTGTTCATGTTTTGGAACGTGGAGAAACGGCTGAACCGTTCACATTCCAAATATCATTGACAGATGTCAAAAATGCACTATCGATTGTCCTCAAATCAGAAGTGTGGAAAAGACAAATACGATTTGTAAGCTTTATCATGTACTTGTGAAAATAGTAACAAAAATTATTCTTGAGTGCAGAGAACAAGAATGGCTACCAGTCTATGCAATCACATATATCATATGGACATTGTTTTAGATATACAATGTACTGGTAAATCCGCCAAAAGTTATGGTCTTGCCTTCGTACAAAGCGCAGTTGAGCACGGTTCAGTATATTCATGAAATGGCTGCTAAATTTCCCGGGAGAATAGTGGTGGCTTACAAAATTCGGTCTTCAATCACTCCAAAACTGAGAGACAGCATAGGAAAATGTGTAAGCATTTTTAATTTGTTTTTATTTCAATAAATTTCTGTATCTAATTCAGCTTAAACGAGAAACTGAAAGTTTGTTTTCATATGACATTCTGAACTAATATGTAAACTTATGATAAAAAAATTTCAGGAAATAATATTGTCTATTTCAGATAAACGACGTTCTGAAGCTTGCACCTTTCCTAGATGTGTTCACTGGGCCGAGCGGTGGTCTACACTTTGTGAAGAAGAAAGAAAAAGATGTATCAGAAGAAGTTCTGAGGAATTTATTTATTACCAGAGATCAATACGAGAAGCTCAGATTATCTCCTGGGCCAGTGACTACTCCCGACGAGAATCTAACCGCAGTCAACATCGGGAATTTGGATACAGTTCGAATTCCAAAAATGAGTACTACAGAAATGGCGTCTCCCTATATGATCATTGTCCTGAAGACAATAAAATTCCAATTGGAACAGAGTGCGACTTTGGGATTGTCGGATATAGAAATTATCCGACAAAGTCGCCGTCAAAGAGCAATAGCTACAGCTACAACAACAGAAAGAAACCAGATACAAGCCGACCAACATATAAGGAGAAGTGAAAACATTGGATATATCAGCGAGCCGTTGACGTCAAGAAGAGAAGTTGCCGAAGAACCAACAACAAGCGAAAATGGAAACAACAGTATCACAACGATAGAAATGGAACGAGAACTGCTCTACGGCGAACCGTTGGACAGGGAAATAGAAACAAATACAATTGGGAGAACAGGAAACGAGGATAATATCAGCACGCCTGTATCAAGAACACGGACGGAATCTGATCTGTCCACAGTGGAAGGACAAGACAATCTACCTCGACGACAGCTATGCATTGGACCGCGGACTTTTCCAGAGCGGCAGTACAACTCGGTAGCAATGGAAAACAGGCAAAGGATAAAAACAAAAAATAACGAAGACGAGGAAGACACATCGGATACGGAAGCTTCATACGAGAATGAATCAGATAGTGAAGGGGCAACGTCTGAGTACTCTACATCGATTGAAGAGAACGAATTGGAAGAACTTCAGACAGAAGCCAGAACGATACGGTATAGCTTTGGTCGAGATGCGGACGAAAGTCTGGTAGAATCAGCAAACAGAAGAGACGGAAAGCATAAAGACGTGGAAAAACGAACGCAGAAGAGAAAAGCAGAAATAACAGAGACAAGACTCAACAAGAAGAGACCTAGCCTAGTACCAGAGGATACAGATACCACTTCTTTATCTGGATCAATCGGCCAACTACAAAATCAATGTCGGGAGGATCATCGGTCGCCGATAGAAACAAATGCAACTGAAAGCAGCATCGCAACAAATGTAAGCGAGTCCTCTCCTCCGATAGTTCGTCAGAACCTTTTTCCTTCAACGCCTGGTGAAAGCACTGGAAACCCTACAGAAAGACCTGGTAGTTCCGGATCAACAACAGTCTGCGTTAGAACGAGAAAAAATGCAAAGGCAACAAACCCAGCAACTATACCAATCTTCGTGGGTCATCAAGAGGTTGCTATGGCAGATCACACACTACAACAAGAACCAGAAGAAGACTCTCCAGAAGCTATAAGAAAACAATTCAATGAAAGGCAAACAAGAGCGAAAAGCAAAATGTGAAAAAAAAGTGCTTTTCGACTAGTCAGCTATCGATGTTTGTAAACTAACTTTTCCTTTTTTTGATTTTTGTTTATTATGGCAAAACGAAGTAATTAATGAGAGTTATGTTTCCTTTTTTCTTTTACCATTGTTAGTTTTGGATCTTATTACTTTGAAGTACATGATTAAATGAAACATGTTTTTCAAAGAGTCAATGACAATCTTTCTCTTTACTATCCCCTTACTGTTGAAAACTGTATTTGGCAGAATTTTCTTGTCAGATCACTCTATTTATGACCAATATGAAAATTGCTCAAATTCTTAAAGTTTATTTTGCATATACTCAGAACTTTCAATTTTTCAAAATGTTAGAAGCTATAACGAAACAGTTCAATGAAAGGCAAACTAGAGCTAAATGCAAAATGTGAAAAAAGTGCTTTTCGACATCTTACCTATCCATGTTTGAAAAGTATTTTTTCCTTTTTTTAGTTTTTGTTTTTTTCTGCGAAAATGAAGTAATTAATGTGAGTTATGTTTCCGTTTCTTTGTTTATTCATTGTTCTTATTGGATCTTATTACTTTTAAATAAATGATTAAATGAGACATGTTTTTCAGTGAGTCAATAACAATCTTTCAATCTCTTTACTATAGGTCTGCTGTAGAAAACTGTTCTTCGCAGAATTTTCTCGTCACATCACTCTATTTATGACCAATATCAAAATTCTTTTTCAAATGCTTCAAGTTTATTTTGCATTTAGTCTCAACTTACAAATCTTCAAAATGTTTCTATAAGTTAGATCGTGTGTTTCAATTCAGTGTAATGCCGATTAATGGTAAAAAGAAAATTTTAGTTTGACCACTTTCATTTAAAATCAATGAATTGTAAAGACGACGTTAGAGAATCGTAAATCAGTTTAATGATACTTTCAACCTAAAGATGGCCTTCTTCTCTGAGATTAGTTGGCTAAAATAGACTCATAACTTTTCTCAACAGCACCCAAACGTTGATAAAAACTTTGCTTTCTCTGAATTGAATCTTTTGTTAATTTTCAGTTACCGTACTGTCTAGCAGAGTATTCAATGGATACTAAATTTGAAATTTTAACTTAGTCTTTCAACTATTGCAAAATACGTTGTAAGAGAAATACGAATAAGCACACACTCTACTGAGCGAAGCAGTCACGCATAATTTCACGTGCGGGCGTAAGATTTGCATATGACGAGATTTCTTCGCACCAGTTAAAAGGAAAAGGTGTATGCTCTTTGACTGCTGCCAAAATTTTGACTCTCCTCGCAAGATACATCTATTACAGGTCAGTTAGCGATAATACATTTAATTATTCATTTAATTGCGTGTCCATAGTTTCTTTTCGTGTTAATATGCTGTTGCAAATAATGATATTTTCATGTCTGGTCAGCTTAACTTAGAGTCAATTATTTCGGATCAACTAAAGACCATGTCACACTAGGCAAATTTGAGGCAAGTTAGTTGGAAAAAATGGTTCAGTGGTGCCCAATGTCAATGTAGTGGCAACAGAGAAAAAAGTTGCCGCAAAAAAGTTACTGCAAATCGATTTGGAACAATTTGTAGCGGGAATTAGCAGGTTGATTGGTCGATTGAAATTAAAATTGTCGCGTTTGACTTTATATTTTTAATTGATTCTTGCTTTAACCAAATGAACTAGCTGTTTGTGGCAACTTTTTTCTCCGGCACTGAACCTACGGTGACGCAGCTGCTCCTATGTTTCGTAGTGTGAACTTGTCATAAAGAATCTCTCCTTAAACCTCACCTGCATGGGATATAGTTTAATTGATGCTACATCTCTCGTAACTTGACAAGGAAAAAATTTTGCCACTGATTTAGCTGAAAAGTTGTATACTCGGATTATCATGATCGCGGAAAGGATTCTAATGTCTGTTTTCCAAATCAATCTTCGAAGCTTAAACTACCGAGCTATCTTTTTAGCATTCTGTTTTTAGCATTTTAGCATTTTTAACATATGTAATTTTTATCTTTTTAGTTGATAGTTGAGCACTGACACTGAAACATGTCGGACGAAGAAACAACGAACAGAAAAGCGAAAGGGAGGCGTAGAATTCTGCGACTACCATCTTCTTCGGACGAAGAGACAGACAGAAACAAAAGTGATACAGCGGAAACCAATCTGGAGAAAGATACAGGCAATGAGAAGCAGTCCAACAAAATGGAAGGGGACAACACTGAACAGGCTAAGACCGTCCCAGTTAGCCCTGTTTCTAGCAGTGCTGCTTCTAACAGTCATTCAAAAAGGTAAAAATTATTTTCCATCTATTAATTTCCTTTTTTGTTAGCATACTATATCCAAATACGGAAACAAACGAAATATCATGATTATAACGGTCTCGTAGAGGAACTGCCAAACTGATGTAATATTGCTGTCTGTCAGTATCATTACTTATCGTGTTGCATAAAACAATAAAAGAGAGTGATAATCTTAGTGATGTTCACTATTAGGCAGAAGCAAAACTTGCTAAATTCCATTTTTTCCTGATATCAAAAAGACATGCATGTACTAAGGCAGACGTACACCTTTCAAGAAACAACTTTTCTCACACAACATTACAATTACATTACTGTTTCCTAGGCTATTGTATTGTAATACTTCATATTTATTTTTTCTTTAACATCGATCGATCGCTAGCTGGCTAACGGCCATTGGCCGGCCATTGCCCACCGGCCAATGGCCACCGAATTGGCCGTTGGCCAATGGCCGTTGGCCGGCCAATGTCCAATTGCCCGGCAAAATTCAAACTCCGGCCAAGCCAAGCCAATTCTACCATCAAAATCTTCTGCCAAACGCAACAGTAAGTAGTCGACATCAGTACACATCTTGTTAGTCTCTCAAGAATGCGTCTGCCTTACTGTCACCACATTTTTATGTTTTCTAGTAGCTGTCCACGATTGCCCACTGGACTTAGAAGAAGAAATGAAATGACAAAGTTAGCAAGGTAATAAAAAAATAAAGCATTTATATCTGAAATTATAACAACAAATAGGAAAACACAGATCAAAGCAGTATTTCGTACAAACTCCAGTGTTTGTTAAATGTATGTCTCTTTTTAAGAAAATCTGAAGCGATGACTGAAAAATAAAGAGAAAAATAAACAGAAAAACATAAATTCTATTTTCTTAATTTTAAAATTATGTATTTTTCACCGTTTTGTTTTAGATCTATGAGTGATTCGGAGACAATCCGATTCTCTCATGTAACTACATCAGAAGAACGTACGCAAACAGTAAACGCTGGCGAAGACACAGAGGAGGAGAGGCAAAGTGACAATAACGTGGAAAAATGGGAGAAGGAACCGAATAACGCGGTAACAAAGGATGCCGAAGACGCAGGGGAGCAAAGGCAAAGTAACAAGCTAAAACAGGAGAAGGAACCTGCTAACGCGGTAACGGAGGAACATCAGCAGACTTATCCGGAGGATGTGCAACCGACAGGAGAGAAACAGATTTCCGAAATTGAGATAGTATTCGAGTAAGTCATTCAAGAAGAAAAGATAGATAATGATTTAAGTAAGATTTGTTTGCTAATTATTAAAAATTCGTATAAAATAACGAAGGGACTGGTTCAAAAATATTTTGCAATGAAAACGTATATACCTTTCATATATACACCTTTAAACCGCTTTTTCCAAATCTTTCTGGTAGCAGATTTTCTGGCTATATGCTAAGTTTGTCCTTTGTAAGCGTATATACGTTATCGATTATAGAGTATCAAAAATTACGTATATACGCTTTGTTTTTTGAACCACTCTCTAAATTATAATATCACAGGTTATTTAATTTGCAAACAAATAATTAAAATTGATAAATTAGTAAGTTTCTAATTAATTGCATCTTCTGAAGTTGATCTTTGGCAAGAAGTGTAACTTAGTAAGGAACAAAAACGATAATAATAGATTTTGTCTATAAGTTGCTTTTGGATATATACATATAATTTTTCAAAACTTGCTCCAGGAACGTACAAAGAAAAACAACGATTATGGACATTGTCGGAAATCTACAGGCGACCTTGGATAAGTACTTAGAGCCACAAAAACGATTTCAATGGAACGTGAAAAAAAGTAACTATCTCTTCAGTTAATTATAAATTTTATAGGGAGCAATGTGAGAAAACGAAAGAAAAGTCTGATAGCGATAATAGTACGGATAGGGAGCTTTGTTCCTTTGACCTGGACGGCCTGTTGGAGAAATCACTTCAAGAGAGAGAGTGAGTATATAATTACAAAACCGTATATTTAAAATCGCTTAACATAACATTATCACTTTATCCTTTATTCTCTATTAATACAAAGAATTGATACCATATAGTTTTTAACACCTACTTTTGTGTTCTGTTTAAGAGCTCGAGAACTTCGCCTTAGTTTGTCACAGAAGAATGGGGAACATTCTGGAAACGCTGACAGTGGTAGGCTGGAACATGGTGAAATAACAGAAGAACAAGCTCTGGAGAACCTGGGGTAAAAATATACTCTTTATTTTACATCGACAATAACCTACGTTTTATTTTGCAAAACGCAGTTATTAGAGTAGAAATTATATAATTTATAATTTGATTCCACTTTTTTATTTTAAAATTTTAAAATATTTAATAAAATTTGCTTTTTCACAGATTTGGAGAGAATGAAAACGACTCTAACACGTGGCGAACAGAAAAAGAAGGCAAACAGCCAAGGGATTCTAGACGAAAGCCACCGAAAAAGTGAGAACATCTATCTTCTATAATTGATGTCTGTATTCTTCTTATAGACCATGAAACATTCTACTAATGACTTTTTTCCATTAATGAAAAATGATATAAAGAACAGAAAATGGCAAAATGAGTTTTTACTTTTTTAAGGAAAGTGTCTCCAGTATGTTTGAAATATAAGCCATTGGAGTTCGTCTATGAGCCTCCACTACCGACCCAAAGCCAGAGCAACCATTCTACAATGGAACTCGGGTACATCGACAAAATACTGTTAGTTTAAAAATGTGAAATAAAAACAATTATGCATATTAAAATAAATAAAAAGAATTTCTTCTAAACATTATGCCAACAGAAATAATGAAATAATAGTAAATCATAATTTTCCGAATTTAGGGTTTCTTCAAGCCTCGCCGACCAAGGCCTGTCAACCAGGGATACTGACGCGACAAACAGCTCAAACAGACATCAGCAAGATAATGCAATACAAAGCGATGACTACAACCTGCCTGAACCCAATACAACCGGCCGGTAACTTTGTTTGTTATTTAATTAAATTAACTTGTAATATTACCACACTCCTTATTTTGATCGCACAAACGTCCACGAGCAAACATGTACGTGGATGCTATTTAAATACAACTGTTTCTTTAGTAAGAATTTACATATTTGTTTTCTTCATAGAATCTGCTTAGCTAACAAAAACAAATCATTTCGACTCTAAAACTTCTTGTCCTGTTCCTTTCTTTATTATGAACCTTTATTTTTTTTAGAAATGAACGAAATTCTAGTGGAGCTGAAAAAAGGAAAACAAATAGTCAACGAACAGGGATGAAACCTTGCCGTAAAGCTGCTGTGTAAGTTTATTACAAATTTCATTTGTTCTCTTGGCGATTAGTTCTTTTTTTCAAAAAAGCAGTTTCAGAAAAAAAATAACAGGAATAAAAATGGTCACATATTCACCTATTTACATATTTTCTCTAGCAGAAAAAAAGATTTCTTATTAAAAAAACTTGAATATTTGTGATTATAACACTATTATAAAAATATTTTAGACAAGCTAAAGGCAGAATAACAGCTTGCGCAAAAGTGGACATGTCTACAGTTGGAAATTCTCTTAACAGAGGAAACAGCAACAGTGACTCTAAAAAGAAGACACAAGCTCCGTAAGTTTAATAACCACAACAGGATATGTAGATTTAATACCATATTTGTTGTTGAGTGCTAACTGTATACGTCAGCGAAATCAGAAAAAAAACAATTTTTCCAATATTAATATATCACTACTCTTTCTTTCTTATTTTTCAGTGGTCAGATTTACAAATCTTCAGCCGCAGAAGACAGACGTCCGAATAAAGGAAATAGAAAGCAAAGTGGCAGAATAGAGGACTACCTGGACTTATCTGCTAAAGAAGATTGTCCAAAGCCTTGGCGCTACGACAGTGGCGGAAAAACTGCGAAAAAAGGACGAAAGAAACATCGGTACCCATTAAACCTAGATATTTTAAATATAAAGGAACATTAAAAGACAGTAGCGTAAACGTGACATGAAACAATCAATACATATAATATTTTTACTAATATTTAATATTTAAATATAAAACTCACACTTGTGAAAGAAATAAATAAACTTTCTAAAGTTAAATATAAACAATTGTACTTCAGTAAACATGGCAAACGTGGACAGGCAAAAAGAAAAAGAAGACAACGAATTATATCATCAGAAGAATCAAGCTCAACGTCTTCTCCAGAGACTAACTCAAGGTAAACAAACATTAATATTTTCACCACTTTATAATTCCTTTAATAACCATTCTATTACAATTGCTTTTTCATCATTCAACTTACACGAATATATACGATTTAAGACATTCTTTACGGCATTCTTTTATGCGGAACTTCACTACTGTAACCTCACACGACGACCAAAATTTGCCAATTTTCGTTTTTTTGCCTTGTTTTTCAATTTTTCAGCGTAACTTTGACTTCCTATTCGTTATTTTTATTTAGACTGTTACTTTCTTTTTTTGTAGCACAGAGACGGATAATAGTCTGGCCAATTTCATTGTCTCCAATGACTCTGAGGACCGCCCGTTTCGCAAAAAGAAACGCAGAGGCAGGCGTCCAGATGATGATGATGACCAACAAGGGTAAGCTTTTATAAAGTTTTAGCAACCGTATAATCATCACAGTAAGTATAAACTTTCAATACAGACGACACAGACGACAACTTCTTCTTTACATATTCTCTTCCTTCTTTTTCAACACACAAGGGACAAAATTCCCTTTTCTCTATACTATTTTCCTGTTGCTCTTCTATTTGACAACAATTTTGTTGCAGAATCCTGTAAATTGCTTGTAGAAATAATTTTGATTACAGGACACTGTAACTTAACAATCTTAACCTTATTGTTTTTCTTCAAACAAGACAAACCAGTTTTCAACACGTAGACAACGCTAAAAGGCACTAAAGATTCAAAAACCTAATTTGCATAAATCAATTCTTTTATACACTGTGCACAATAGACACTACTAATCCCATAACCTCTTAATGGAAAAATACTGAAAAAGGGATTTTGTCATAAGCGAAATAGTATTTCAAAATATTTCAAAAGGGACTTTGTCGTAACTGAAAAAGGGGGTATCCTATAAAATTTTCGATTTTATGCAATTTTTTGACAAAAATCTGGGAGGGGACAGTAAAAATCAGAAAAAAATGGAGGAAAGTGGGGGAATCCTCTAAAATTTTCAATTTTATGCAATTTTTTGACAGAACTCTGGGAGGGGACAGCAAAAATCAGAAAAAAAAGGGGAATGGGTTGCCAATATTTGGACAGGGACGGGGGGACTGCAAAAAAAGAAAAACAGAGGGCGGGGTTTCCCAAATTTTAGTGGGCGTTTTCGCTCCCCACCCCTTAACACACCTATGCGGCAGGAAGCACACCTTGACAAAACTTGACAGTCTACAAAAGAGAAGAAAAAACAGGACATAAGAAAACAGTGTCCTGTAAACAAACTTGACAACTAGACGACAAAACCGGCGAATAAAAATCAACACCAGCAGGAAAACAGGAAGACTAATCTACACTACAAACTTACGCCCCAAAAACCTAATTTGCATAAATCAATTCTTTTATACACTATGCACAATAGACACTACTAATCCCAAAACCTCTTAACGGAAAAATACTGAAAAAGGGATTTTGTCAAAAGCGAAATAGTATATCAAAATATTTCAAAAGGGATTTTCTCCTAACTGAATCACTTCAAACTTTCTGAGCAGTCAAGGTATTTTCCACTTTCTTTTTTTCATGTTGCACCTGCACACACTACAAACTTACATCACAGTGACCTGTATAGTCAAGCCAACTTACTTCACATTTGTCTTTTTAATCAAGGTGTTTTTATTGTTGCTTCTGTACACTGTCCAAACTTCCAAACTACACGCATCCTCTAAATTTTCCATTTTATGCAATTTTCTGGCAAAAATCTAGGACGGGGGAGCAAAGAAAAGAAAAAATGGGTTAGGTACTTGCCTAAATTTGGCCAAAATTCTCTCACAGGGGCAGGAAATGAAAAAGTATGAGGGGAGTCTGCCAAATTTTGGTGGGGGTATTTCCTACCCGCCCCTCTCTAACACACGGAAAAGTGTGGAGCATGGAGAAAAAAATTTCGTCAACTTTCTATTTTGCGTAATTTTTGCAATGAAAAATGATTTTGGAGTTTTAAGATGAGTTTTAAGTGCGAGAAGCAAAATGGAGAAATCCTCTAAAATTTTCGAATTTATGCAATTCCCTAACACACCTATACGGCAGGAACCACACCTTGACAAAACCTGACAAAGTCAACAAAAGAGATGAAAAACAGGACATAAGACAACAGTGTCCTGTAAACAAACTTGACAACTAGACGACATTTCCGCCAAATAGAAATCAACACCAGCAGGAGCAACAGGAATGAAAAACAGGAAGACCAATCTACACTACAAACTTTCTCCTCAGTTGCTTATATCAACACGAGCAACACGAATACAAAGAAGCCAATTCTCCACTACATACGTAGTTCACAGTTCCTCTTCAGTCAAGCTATTTTGAACTTTCTATTTTCGATGTGATGCAATTTTTAGGGTGCAGCAAAAATCTGACAATAATGGGAAGGGGGTTACCAAAATTTGGCCAAAAATCTGAGACGGGGGCTGCAAGCTATTTTTGCTCACCGCCCCCTTAACACACTTATGCGACACGAAACAAACCTTGACAAAACCTGACAACGTCAAGAAAAGAGAAGAAAAACAGGACATCAGAAAACAGTGTCCTGTAAACAAACTTGACAACTAGACGACATTTCCGCCAAATAAAAATCAACACCAGCAGGAGCAACAGGAAAAACAGGAAGACTAATCTACACTACAAACTTACTCCCCTGTTGCTTCTATCAACTCGAGCAACACGAAAACAAAGAAGCCTATTCTACACTACAAACTTGGTTCACAGTTCTTCTTCAGTCAAGCTATATTCGACTTACCATTTTCGATTTGATGCAATTTTTAGGTGTAGGCGGGGCCTGCCAAATTTTGGCGGGGGTCACCGCTCCGCGCGCCCCCCCCCCCCTAACTTACCTATACGGCAGAAAGCAAACCTTGACAAAACTTGACAAGGTCAAGAAAAGAGAAGAAAAAACAGGACATCAGAAAACAGTGTCCTGTAAACAAACTTGACAACTAGACGACATTTCCGCCAAATAGAAATCAACATCAGCAGGAGCAACAGGAAAACAAAAAAACTATTCTACACTACAAACTTCTTCACAGTTGCCTCTATCAATAGAAGGAATAGGAAAAGAGGTATCCTTTTTAGTTCACATTTGCTTGTTTAGTCAAGCTGTTTTCCTGATGCTAACTGGACTCATGGACGCATTTGGACATATTCACGGACTAAAGTTTTGCCGTACAACAAGTTCCGAGGAAATTGATGTCTGCATTCAAGACATTGTCAGTCAACTTCGAAAAGCAGGAGTTGTTTTAGACTTTCAGTATGTCTTTACCGTAATGCATTAACTAAACTCCTACTTAGAATTGCCACCAAAGTTTTCAGCTGTTATCATTTTTCCTTTTCTCCTTTTCCTCTTTGTCCTGTACTCACTTCCTGCACACATACACAAACCTTGACAAAACTTGACAACGTTAAGAAAAAAGAAAACAAAACAGGACATCAGAAAACAGTGTCCTGTAAACAAACTTGACAACTAGACGACATTCCCGCCAAATAAAATCCAACATCAGCAGGAGCAACAGGAACACAAAAAAACTGTTCTACACTACAAACCTACTTCAGAGTTGTCTCCATTAACTGATGACCTCTAGTCTAATACTTTGTCAGTTGTATATATATTAATATCCAAACACACTATCATAAAAATACATATATAGACATTTGTTTTTGTATTGCAGGAGCTCCATGATTAACGCTTAAGGAAAAGACCTGAAGACGGACCACCAGCATTGACGAATTCTACGAAACCTTTGAACTTTTTTCATATATAAATTGTTCTCATATTAATTCTGTCTTAGTAAAATTACTGCATTCGATTTAAATTGTTAGCATTATAATTCGAATAGTAAGAAAGTCTCTTTCTAGCATAGTCTTCCTTTTCTTTAAGTACTTAACACGACACTTATTACAATATCACAGTTTGCCTGATATTCGTTTAAAACTTAGAAGAAACATACACACATCAGTCATCGCTACAACAGCAATGTTTACGCTCTAAAAACTTACTTCACAGTTGCTTCAATCAGCACCAGCAACAAGTCCCTCCTTAGCAGTGCAGCAGAAAAATAAATGCTAAACAGAAGAGAACAAGTAAACAACAGAGCAAAGACTCTATCCTAACCAAATGGAATATAGGATAACATGGAGTCTCTCCTTTCCTGTGTAAGTGCAGAAGAAACTATTCCTTCTTTCTAGTAAAACACAGGAAAACAAGGTGACACACCAATTGCGCGCCAAAATTAAGCTAACTAGGTAAGATAATTGAGTACGGACGTATGGAAAAGTTGGAGCTAAATGTCAACATCTTGCGTAGGTACACTGAAAATCTGTAGTAATGTATCTAATGTAAAGTTTATATATATATATGAAGAAAAGCTCGATCTAGCACAGGTTAATTTAAGCGTAAACAGTTAATCCCAACTTCCCGGCGCGGGTTGAGTCAATTTATCTCTCCGCATGAATTTAGCTGTGGTGTCAGTAAACGTGAGGGGTCCAGACACAGTCATAAAAATCAATTCAGCCCACTGATCATATACACTGGCCTAGCTAAACAATCATTGAAATATTGGCTATGCAGATCGATTGAGTTGAAACTCCCGGTTTCTGAAATGGCGAGTCTTCAGGTTCCTCGCTGATGACTGTTAAATTTAAATCCTAATTACCGAGTCAAGAGCAGATCACTCACTAAACTTTGAGATCTACTCCTGATTCCCACCTAAACTGGGCTTCCGTAAGTAAACCAGTGGTCCACCCAGTTCTCAAATCTGGTCCCGACACTAAGGTAACGATCTCGCTTCAATGACGCAATGTTAAGCACAAAACAACTGAGGAGTTATAACACTTTTCCAGGTCTTTTTAATTAATATCCAAAGAATCATAATACGGTTAAACAGAGCGATTTTGTAGTTAAACAATTCCCAGCATTACCAAGTCATAACAAGAACAACAATTATCATAGAGCAATGATACAAAGGTACAAACACAGATTGACGAAGTACCATAGTGGGCGCTTGAAATGGGTCAACTTGACTCAATTTGTCTTACCCCTGATTCAAATTGTTACGACTGTAACTTTGGCCTTACCATCTGTGAAGAATAGCTGGACTAGAGAGAAGAAGACGTGAATACCGATTCCGTTGAATAAGGCAGGCACCAAATAAACGAATTCTGTGCTAGTGAATTAGGAGGGAGTCTGGTCAACTACTGGTGTATACAACGAACAATCTGACTGGGTTCTTCACCGAACCAACAAAACGTCAAGGGCACAACGGCCACCAAAACAAGACTGCCAACCGAGCAAACATGGAAAACCGACCAACCGCGTTTGCTACTGGACCAAGACTGACTGTGTTATAACGTCAGGCCGGGAACTCCTTTCCTGTCAATCAAGTTTGTGACGTAGAATGCAAGCCCGGGTTGTGTGTAATCTATGTGTGTGTGTGTGCATGTGAGTGTTGTGTAGTCTTACGGTATTTCACGTCTTTCCCCCCTCTGACTCAACGGCCTCCCTGGAAGTTCTTTGATGTCTTTGAAACAGTAGCCTTTCTTTTAATGGATGGGATTACCTGAGGTTTCAGGTGGTACCTTAGGCCTCAAATTCGACCAAACCAACCCAATTAAGTTAAGAAATTGTGCATACAGAAATCGTCCAAATCCTTTCTAACAAAAACCCACTTTTCTCAATTTCTATAAATAAGAATTAATGTTCTTATTTACCGAAACTCTGAAAAGATTCCCCAAAATTGCTTAAGTCTTTCAGGTCTTCGAACCCATTATTGTTCAACGAAATTCCCTTAGTTCGCAATAAGATTTTCCAACTGCAAAAACCAATTGTTCAAAACCACAGACTCTCCACAAAATCATCCACAATCAGTCAAATAAAAAGGTTACCAACATACGTGTTTCTCTGACAAAACAATAATGTATTGCAGCAACAAGGTCAACATTCATTAGAGTTAATTGAATGCTAAAGTTCAAGCTGAGATTCTCCAAGTCAAACTAAATTACAGTAAATTCATTGCAGTTAGTACAGTTCATGCAAGACTCATTGCATTTTGAATGGTAAGCCCACAAAATACATTCATTGCATTGCAACCATAAACATTCATTGTAATCGTAAGATGATAAAATAACGAAAAGGTCAGTGCAAAAATACAGTGCAAAATACATTAATTGTAATCATAAAATGTCAAAAAGGTCAGTGCAAAATACAGAGATACAGTTAAAAGCTATTCGTCAGCAATTAACAAAATTATACAGTCAGCAACGTTATACAAGCAAAGAACAAAATCCAAAGCAGCAAAATTCAACTTCATAGTCGATCACCCTATGATCAATGATCAAGATCCATACTCAATTCTCAATCATCCTATTATCAACCCAATATCTCGATTGAACTCTACCCTACCCTTCACATATATGCAACATGTGCACAATATTATGCAGCAGAATTAAGTTTTGTAACACAGTTTACGCATAAAATCAGTAAATTTGAGCTTAGCCGTTAACAGTTTAACTTTAATTTAACAGTCGGCCATTGGCCAGCAAACCGACAACGGCCAAGCCAACTGGCGGAGTTTTTTCGGCCAACGGCCAAAGGCTTGGCCCGTCCAATGGACGGCCATTAGCCCTGCTTGAAACTCGTTGCTGAGCGGTGGTGCTCAAAAGTTGCTCCCTCTAGCATAAGATTGCAAGAAGAAAAAAATTGCAGAAGCAAGACGGCCGAAGGTTGTTCCAGTGAAATAAGAAGATTGCTCAGATTCGGAAGATTGCTCAAACAGGCAAGGCCTGGAAGTCAGATCAGAGGGTAGGAGCGTGATGCTTAGTTCGTGTATACTTAGTGTGTCAAACAGTCGCAGTAGCATTTTGTCATATATTAAAGGGCATACGTACAGAATTAACAGTAGCGGGCTGAACACTAGATGTACGAAAGCATTAGGTAAAGGAAGTCACGTTACACTTAAATGTTGTTTGGTGTCTTTTATGCTTTACAAAAATTTATATGCGTTTATCAATAAAGTACAGTGAAGTAAAAATCCTGTAGACTGTTGTCTTGCAAACTAAAGGAATTTATCATCCATTAGAATAAAAAAGGTTATTATTTTATTATTATTTTACATTATTTATTATTTATTATTTACATTATTTTATAGTCTCTCCCTATTCGGAACCATATTCAATGTAGTCTTCCAAAGTTTTCAGCTGCTTGTAAATTTCGACGTGGAAAGCATTGTTCTCTTGAATCCGACATAATATGTCCAGCGACCGCCAAAGTTGAGTAGAATATAGCTCGGAATTGCTCAGAAGCTGGACCGTTAAATCTAATACGCAGCAATGTATTAAGCATTGTCTTTCCAAGGCAAGACTTACATTGATCCAATAGGAAGTACAAGTAAAACCATAATAGGATAGTTCACGTTGCTTTGCCAGGAACCGTCGCTGTTAGCAAGATTCTTACTGTGAAACTCTAAAGCGGAGCTTTTTGAATCTTAGATCTCGAGACTGCACAATAGCTGAGAGAGGTGCTACCCATTCATATACTGTTGAGTCCACGTCTACCAAATGTGGCCGCTAATCCAGCAGCAGTCGATGTCGCATCGACGGAACTGCCAGCTCATCTGACAGGTTTGCACAGTGGAAAGTACCGAAATCACAGTAGTGTCACCTCAAACGATGACTGCATCCGTGGAAGAGGGAGGGCGGGCCTACTACATCGATGCCCAATCAGTTTAAATCTATCTAATTTAAATCTGTGCTTGTGGCAAACTTCTTGATCCCATTATCAAAGAACTTCTGATCTTTTTAAACTCTCACAATTATAGTTCACAAAGTTTTCCTAAGGCATACATAGTAGGCAGTATAGTATAGTCAAGCTGTACTGCTATGCTCACAGCCGTTTCCTAAAGCTATGAATGTATGGAATCCATTACTAAAGTAGGACTTCGGACTTTCATGAATTTTCATGAAATTTTCAAGACATAATGGTTTCAAATGACTCAATCACAACGAAATTCACAATAAAGCTAACATGAATCGTTCAAAGTCTTTTATTTCAAAGTCTTCAATTTTTTACAAACTCCCATGTACAGAACAATTACCTAATCTTTCTAAAATTACACTATCAGGAATTTTCAACTTATAAATTTCCTAAACGTAAATTTTAACATGCTTTTATTTCACATCACAGCCTTGTTTACTGAAGAGCAACTTTAGCCGTGGTTACACTTGACAATCCTGTGACAACGGCAGTTGTCTCCCATAGTTGTCACTCGTAACAACTAGTGGTTACATTGTTGTCACCTGACAACAGATTGTGACAACGCACACTTGCTGTTGAACCAACGCTATGTTTACTATTGCGTTGTCACAACGAAATCGGACATGGTCCCAACGCGCTGTCACCAGTTGTCACAAGGTTTTGTTACTGGTTACACGGACAACGTCGTGACAATGCTGCAGCAACGGCCGTTGTGACAACGCGTTGTGGCAACGCCTTGTCACAAGATTGTCAAGTGTAACCACGGCTTTAGTTTCATTAATCGTAGATAAAATAATATTTGCACTGTATTATCTGAAGTAGTCTGTATACTTTAGCTTCATATAGCAATACAATATTATACTTAAATTCAATTGTTTTCAGAATTTAACTAAACACGCCATTACTAAACAATTGACAGCCAAATTTGAATAGGATTCACTTGATGGTATTTACTTATATGATTAAGAGATTAAACAGCCTCCAATAAGAACAACTCACAGACCAAACACGTCATTTTCTTGACTCAAAAGATAATTGTTACAAACCAATATTGAGATACCTTATGAAAATCATTTGACCTTCAATAACTCCAGCCCTATTTCCCCCTTGAATCTCTTCTTAATAGTAAACTTCGTTTTTGGAAACAGTAGTCAAACCCCTAAAGTGAGCACGTTTTCATGTCGACCCAACTTCACACACGGGTTCACACAAGCTATCATACACAAACTTTTACTTGCCTCTTCTGATTGCTTAATTATGCATGCCGGTACTGACAATTTAGCTGACAATATTACAACCACATCACCCCATAAACTAAGTTGAACAAATCTCTAAAACTTCAATTTCTAATCTGGGAGTTTTAATTCCGTGTAAAGCAGTTTTAGTTTGTCAGTCCTATTCCTGCGTGACAGTCTTTCTATCAACTTTTCGTCCAAGATCGTGCTTACTAACGTTGAAACAATAGTCAATTTCCCCTTGGAATCATTCTTTCGGGATAAACTAGTAACCTACTGTACTTGATTGCACTGCCCGTTTTGTCCTGCCGTCGTGCATAGAAGTGTAAATCATCAACCAAAACACAAGCCGCCCCCATGGTATACGCTGTCCAAACCTCAGAAGTCGGTTAAACCCTCTAGTTGTTTCCCAGTAGGTAAGAATATTTTTCACATATGGTTTCACACATAGTCTATTTTATGTTGTAATTCAATAAACCATATATCTCGACTCGATAGATTTCATCGTATAACAGTCTTCACTGTTATTGATTCAATTTCATACAGTTAAAAGTTTCGTATAATGCCGTAAGCACAAAAGCTATAACACTGTATCATACACAGTGACCCCCGGGTTAAAAATTTGACTTATCTGAATGGCAATATTAACACACAAAACATTGCTTAAGGTGCTGGTTTCGGATATTTCTGACTCGTATGACTTTAATAATCCCTGTGTTCTTTAACCTTCTGGGACCTGTCCCACATTTTTAGGCGAAAAGACAAGATAGTTTTGGTTTTTGGCCTTAGGCTCCCAGTAGGTAGACTAGACACGGGATTGGTTGTGATGGCTAGAAAGAGAACACGAAAATGAAAATTTTGCTTTTACAACCTTAAGCTATCTCCAGCGCTAAAGTCAGTATAAGCAAAAAACTGTTTTAGGGTCAAAAATGGCATTTTCGAGGAAATCAGTTTTTCCAAAATTACTACCATGTGTTAAGGACAAAGTTGGCTTATTTATACTCAACTGATACAGCGTCCAAATGCACAGTTTATGAATGTCTCAGTAGTGGAGAAACGAGATTTCTAGGACCTCCCGGTACCGGAACCCTCCCTTAGCTTAGCGCCTTAGCTACTGATAAGTATTTGCTTACAACTTATTAGCTGTTTGCTGATAAGCTGTCACACCTAGCTGTTTGCTAACAATTTATTAGCTGGTGCATGCTAAGAATTTATTTACAGCCTTCTTTGCTGATAAGACTAAGGAATAAGATACCATCTTTCTGCTTGATGTTTACTTTGTAAACATACTATAGCGTTAAAACACCTTTTATTATTTACTTTAGTTATAAGTTGGCTTTTTGACCAGTCAAAATGTCAAATATTTGAAAATTACTAAAATGAAAAATTAATATTTAAATGTTTGCTATAAACAAAAAAGGGTAAAAATTACTATTTAAACGTTGCTATGGACAATTTCGGCAATTTTCCGATGCCTCAGTCAGTCTAAATTGACTCTAGTAGTCTAAAGTCCAGATTCCTAAAACATTTTAATTTGGCATTATATTTACGCACAAAACAAGTAAATTTAAAAAGTTTATTTTTAAAAACCTTTTCTTCGTCCTCTAAAGCTTCGGAATCTTGGGATCTATCAACCGGCGTCCATATCTCCGATATCTTGGACATATTCTAGGATCATCCCTAAGGATTCGTCCAAATCGGGTGATCCTCTTCCGGAATCATGACCAGTCTCATCAGGATGTTGCTTGAGTTAAAACAAAAATACATGGCAATAAAATGTTTCATATACTTATGATCTGAAGCAGGTTCACCATATGTTCCACTTTCACCACCACTAATATACGAGACTGAGTTGTTCATAAACTTGTTATTCCCATACTTCCAGGACTTGGTAGTTGCAAAGGCAGCTAAGTTAACTCAAATTAACACACTCTATTCACTTTGACTTTCTAAGTTTTAAATTAATGCCAAAAAATTAAAAAGAATTCTTCAATATACTACCGTTTTTCCGATACGCCTGTCAAAAAATTTTGATCCCCATTGCTGGCTGACATTCCGAGGAAAATTTAGAAAAAATTTCACTTAATTTCCGTATTTCGGAATCTACAACGAAAAGTCAGTAATTTAGCTCAAAGAACTTCACTTAGATTCGGATTTTTGGAATCTGCAACGAAAAATCAAGAATTTTGCTCGAAGAACTTCACGTAGTTTCGGATTTTTGGGCCATCGGCCCAGGATGGTGGTGCCAATGAATCAAAGATTTAAAATCAGGCTTTTGGGCAAATACGACTTACCGGTTAAGGCATAGATCGCCTTATGCTGTGACGATATGTTGTGGGTTCTTTCTATGAATTTTGGTATTTCAAAAATTGGATATTTTTTAGAAGTTTGCACCCATACAAACAGCAGTTGTTCAAATTTCAATCCTTCAATCTTAATACCAGAGTCAGTGCCACGACATGTGGTCGTAGTATGTTTGCGACCTCACATTCATACAAAGTTGGAATATCTATTACACAAAGTGTAGTATAGGCAGTAGCGGAAGACTTTACTACCTCTCTTCCAATTCCCTTTCATAAACTATTTTGTGATCTTTCCATGAAAGCCCTTAAAATTCCCCCAAAACCCCCTTAAAACGTCCAATATTGTTATTTGTTCACTTACTGGAGTGTCTAGTATATGTACTCTTTTCTGGGATGCGAAAAAGTGTAACTGACAATGTGGCGCTATCTTTATGGTTAAGACTTTCGTGAAAACATCAAAATTATTCAATCTCGTAATAACCGTAAAAATAACACAGCATGGAAAACATTTTATGCTTCGGAGATCGAGTACAGAAATTAACTGATATCAGTCCATATTTCTCTCACTCCAGTGGCTTCTCCCATTCGTAATCATTAGTCACACCGCCTACAGTTGAGAGAACTTCTTGCTTGAGTTGAGAACTTCTTCGTGCGGCGGTTTTCCACTAAGTTGGCGCTCCAGTCTCTGAATTTGTTTGGTAGAATAAGCCGGTAGATTGAGAAAGGTTGTCTTTCTTTATTTCTTGTTTGAAAGCAATATTACATCTTTCTAAGTATGTGGCTTGCTTTAGAGTGTCCTCTGAAACCAAGCAATTGATCCTTAGTATTTGCAAGAGTACATAATGATAAGAGTGTGACAGCAGGCAAACTCTGTTATCAGCTGCAGGTACATGCTCTGCACGCTAACGGCTGACCCACCCCCTTAAACGTGTACATAGTGACCTCCCCCACAAACGTGCACCCAGTCAACCACCCCCCACAAATCAGACCCTAGTGGATTCGACCCCCCACAAATCAGACCCCAGTGAAATGACCCCCCCACACACATCAGACCCTAGTGAAATCCACTAATGTCTGATTTGTGGGGGGTGGTTGACTGGGGTCTGATTTGTGGGGGGTCACTAGGTACCGATTTGTGGGGGGGGGGGTGGTAGGGCGTTAGCGTGCAGAGCAAAGAATGAACAGGAAACTAAGCATTATGCTCTTGCTCAACTAAGATGAAGTTGGCTTTTAGCATATCTTCTGGTTACAGTGACAACGAAAGCAGTGTAAAGCTTCTGCCGAAACTAACAAACACGTTCTGCCACAAAACGTGTAGGTTTACTAAATTAAAAATCCTAACCCTTTTTGATTTCACATCAGAGTATCATATGCTGATTGAAATCACAGTTTAGTTCTGGAGCTGACGCAGTTTGGATAGAGCAATGGAGAGCCTGTGCCTCATGGCCACTTTTATCAGTTGCAGCATTTTGCAAAGACATCACGGTTTCGGATTTTTTTCGTAAACCAGAATAACAGCGAGTAGAATCGTGATAATTAGTTTCACATCCGACCATAGCAGGACGTGTAAAACCTCTCACAAAATGTGTAATTAATAAGTGTCTATAATGCATGCTGTGGAATATGAAAAAGTCTCCAATTTGGCTGAAGTTATGCTATGTCCGTTTGTCCCTTCCATGGCAAATGAGCTCGTTTCGGAGGATGATTAATCAACAGCTGGATTTGAGCTAGCACGCGCTGCACTTGCCATAGTGTAACCCAGATCAATGGTTGCATCTGTTTCTGGAACCTTTCTTTTTGTTTTAAAAATATTTCTCTTCGTAAGCACACGGTAGTCGTTTGTCAACTGTCGAATCTGTGGCTGGTCATTAGAAAACACCAAATCAGGCATGGCTAACTTGAGGCACACAAATAGGCCAACTTTAGTAGACGTATTCAAGACAAAGCTGTCATGCCCAGTGTCAGTTACGTTGCATTTTCTCCAAAGTCTAGATTGCGATATTTTTCAACTTGAGGGATCGCCAGTAAATTTATCGATCGGCCGACAGCTATCAGTAACACCAAAGCAATCACCGAGTCCAAAACTCCAGGAACCTAAAATAAATTTTATTTTAGGCTAACTAATTGTGCGTATACCCGCTCTACACTGCCAAATATGCTTGCAATTTGAGCTCTCTCAACTCTGCGTCATCGTCTGGAATCACATGAAATTGTATGGTTATCAAAGCTGTTCGTTAGCACTTGATAGTGCCGGTGCTAAATTTAAGTGAACGCAAAGAACACGTTGGATTTGGCTGTGATGAAGCTTTGAATAAATTGCTATCAGACTGTTACCGTAAATCTGTGAATTTTTCGAACTCGAACAAGGACAAAGGATTTACAGCATCCCTGTAGATGAACTGTCACCCTCAATCCTAACTGGCATTGCTGACAACGTATGTAAGGATCAAAAATTCGGATTCAATGTAAACATGCAACGCGGTTATGTGTTAAAGCATTGAAAACAAGAGATTACAGATATTTTGATCCTTCTTCTAACAGTTTCGTTCTTCAGACCCCCTAGTAGTCTCGAACTATGACTATATACGCGAACTGAAAAATCTGGTTTCCTTAATTAGTTTTCCTGAGAACCTGTTCAAATTCTATCGAATGGTATTTGTAATGCCGCTGAATGTGAATGTAATAGCATAACAAATAAACTTTTAGTAAAGAGGAGGCTTATCAGCTTTTGCCATCTTGCTACTACATTACGAAAAAGGAGGCTCTCAATAATGTGTCCCAGGACAGACTACCGATAGTTGTGTTTTGGCAGTGTTTGCTCTGGAGCTTAAACAAGCAGTTAATGTTTCCAGATTTATAACTGCTCCTGAGAACTTGCACTGGACCGGACCTGGAAACCAACAAATTCGCAAACGTAGTCAATTTGCAATGGAATTGTTTGTCATGGATAGGCATTTTTATATATAGTCGCATACCTTTTCATGCGCGCAGTGTGACAAATTTTTTGTACTTCTCTCAAACAAACCTACGACTGTGGGCAAATGGAAAAATTAGTCCGGGTGGATGTGTTCATGTGTTTCGGAATTCATGATAACAGGTTTAGAGTTTACTCCAAAGTAGGCTTCATATTTTTGCATATTCGATTGTAAAGGCTCGAATGCTCTAGTAAGTCTGCAGACCCTGCGAAACCATCTCGATATTCTCTAATATGAGAATGAGGAGACACAAAATTTGAAAAGTCTAGCAAAAGTGAGTTAGTTTACACGATCAACTGTACAAACACATTGAATCAACTGTTCACAAATCGATCACTGGCAGCAGAGGGTTTGTTTCAGTTAATTGGAAATATGGGGAAGGAACACCTCCGCGCCGTATAGAAAGAAGGTGCAATAGTCACTGTAGGTGTCGAAGTTTTGTCCGGCAAGTTGCATTTTGGAATGCTCAATATTAACCACATTTTACGTGGCTACACAATTTTCAGAAACTGAGATGAGAAACTTGAAGTGTATGTAAAAGTCGGAGCTTGTGTTAGCGTGTAGGATGTGTTAATCATAGGATGGGGAACTAATTGCGAAGCAGCTGAAGTATCGGTGAGGTATAAAAATAGAATTGGCTGGGCCCAACTACCAATGGGAAATTAATAGAAAGATTCCCATGTCAATTTTTCAAAGAAAAATTATTATATGCTCGAAAACTAAAGAGAATTTCTCTAGTCTAGAATTGTAGTTTTTACAGGATAAAAATGCTCCAAAAAATAGCCATAACGACGTATTCTGTACGATACAATAGCAGCAACTAAACAACTTGTTCCGTGATAGATCTTAAACAGGTTTTTTTGATAACAGGTCGATATCATTTGGTTGACTCATTTCCCATGTGGGTGTTTACAGTACTTTTATCTGTTACTGGTGGAACTATTTGCCCAGGTTAGTTCAGACAATGCAACCATACAAAATTAGCAGTCAAAAATGATAACTTAAATTACAAAAAAGTGACAGTAATATACAACGATAAAGAAATAGTCCAAGAAACTAAAAACAGCGAAACAGTTCAGAAAACCAGACAAAATTTATATCAGTAGTTAACAAAGCAAAACAAAGCAAAAACAGCAAATAGAAAACCAAAAACAGCGAACGCTAAAATGGATTTTCAAAATTATTGACAAATTATAAATATTTGAGACTGACTGTTCACAGTATTGTTCCGTAATCTTGAATTTGGTATCTCATAAGCAGTTTCTTGGTAGACAGGTTCATAAATTTCATCATAAAAGTCGTCATAAAAATAAAAAGAGGTAAACCGTACTCAATGTCAAGGGTGTCTAGGGTTGGGTTTTCTGATATGTTCTAAAGATTCTAAAATTGTAACTCTTCTCTCGAAGGTAACTCCCGCATTTCCAAATCCCCCATTGAAGGAGGAAAGGAGTTTCCAGGCGAATATACTTTCCTAAACAATACAACAAACTGTTTACAAGCAAAAAGCTTTGCTCGATACTGGAAGATTAAATGAGTTCAGTTATATAACACTTCAAAATCTGTTAAAAATTATTATGAACTGACCGATATATTAACCATAAAGCGAAGACAAAATTCAAAACTTCAATTAGACATTGGATATACCTTAGCAACAAACATTTCGGTCTTAAGCTTATACCAAAAATTACATTCTTCCATGAAAAATACTACTGTAGACAGTTGTTCATTTATGTTAAAATATCAGGGTAAACATTTGTGTCTTGTTTTTATTTTTCTCCATCAAACGAAGGTAATGCATAGCAAATACTTTGAGGGGATAAATTTAATTATTTCAACCCAGTTTTTTATCTGCATAATTGAAAATTAAATTAAAAGTTTAAGTTAAAAGATGATTTCTCTAACTTTATTTCCGGTTTGAAAATTCCAGCGCAAAGCAAAATCACCGTAACATATTATCTGAAGAAGGCCTGAACTTATTTGAAGTTATGGATTGTACTAAAAAATGGACTGGACTGCCCATGGACTAAGACTGGTCCTGAGAAAAAACACTAAAATTCGCAAGTTAAAAAAAAACCATTATTTTACATGAATTAAAACTGATTACATCGAAGTTACAACATCATGACACCGGTCTGGAGTTAAACTTTTTGATTTTTTCTTAAACTTCGAATTGAATTACCACATTGAATCGAACTACTTGATAGGTCATGATGTACAATGCTAAACTACCATGGTCTATTTTTATCAGTCAAGAATTTTATTTGGTAACATCACATAACATAATGAACTTCAGACCTTTGAGGATTTTTAAGTTAGAAAAGCAAATACTGAGTGGGCGCAAAGAATTTAAAAATTTTAAAGTCATAATTTGGTATCACTAAGTTAGTTGGTTTGGAATTTCTTAAAAACATAAGACAACCTGAAACACCCCTTTGAACTAACGTGGGTGGGGATAAAGATTAACTTGTGATAGAAAGGAAGTAGTAGTAGTAGACCTACACTGTTTAGGTATAAGATTCAAAGTGCCTGTTCGCGCGCGAGTTAAAACAGTAGAGTTAGAAATTTTTAACTAGTTTAACCCTGCAAGAGAGTTAAATTGAACTGTTTAACTCTTTAACCCTGTGCACAAAAAGCATTGAGTGATTTTTAACTCTTTTAACCCGTTTAACTCGCTGCGCGAAAAGGCCCTAAGACAATTTTATTATCAATTCAGTTTAGAAGTTGACTTTCTTGTTGTAACACGCTAAGTTTGAGCAATCATCATCTTAGAATTTCTACATACCAAGACTTACAAGGTTAAGGTAAACTTTCTAAAGATTATTTGTGATTTATTGATTGTTGGTTCTTCTATTACCTGTAAGCGATTACCTTAGTGATGTTTCACTCACTGAAAACTGAAACTGAAAGTATTTAGTGAATAGACCTAAAACTGAAACTGAAACTGAAATTATTTTAGGTGGCCACATGAAACTGAAACTGAAACTACTTTGAGTAATAATCTGAAACTAGAACTTAGTTAAAGTTTTCTCTGAAAACTTGACAATTTCAAGGTTTTAAGCCTTGATTCAGTTGTGTTAGCAGCAGCGGAAGCTGGCAAACATCATACCTTGCTCCACGTTAGCTTTGAAAACCTGAAAATGGGCTTTATCTTTAAGCACTGAAACTGAAAATTTCAACTGAAATTCAAGGTCAGAAAGATCAGAAAATGCTTTGAAACAAATTTAGTTCAAAGCTATAGTTGAAACAGGACAAGAAACTTGTTGTTGAATGATAACAAAATGGCATATCTGTGTGACCTATTAAGGTGCTATCTATGGTACGATTTGCGGCTAGCATTGTTTACTTTCCAACAGCATTATCAGGAATTTCTAAAAGAAGCTCCTGTTGTTGTGATGTTCAAGCTATGAGCGGTTAGCAAAACGCACAAATTTTTATGGTTACTTAAGAGTACTGGAATTTGCAACTTTTGTGCAATTTTATCAAAACATCTACTAGATTGGCGGTAAACGTATTGCTGTCTCCCAAATAACGTGGTTGAAAGCTCTCATAAAACTCTACTGTAGCATCTGGCTCAAAAGTTCTAGAGTTATTGTTTCAGCATCCGGTTATCGTCTTTACGCCAGTCACACGAAATGGTTAACACCCTATACACTGCCTGTAATTTGTAACCAATTTTCTAAACGTTCAGAATTAATGAAGTTTTTTTGTACTACTGTGGAACTTTTTGTACTATATACCGATCTTGAACATTTCTTTCATCCTCTGATTTCCTGATTTCCATCATTTGATTGATTAGAAAATTACCCCTTTAGTTACCTTTACGTGTTAACCAAAATTTCACAAAATCCGACCAGATTTCAACACCCAGAATTGATCAAAAAAGTCAAAGATGGAGTTACAGAAAAGAAGAACGCGTTTTTGAGGGATCATGGCCTTTGGCCTTAATTTTTCTTTAATGTTTCGGCCTTGAGCCATTTTTTCTTATTGAGACTATCTAACGGAACCCTCTCTCTTATTTTGCTTGATTCCCTGCTCCCCTTTCTTTTTCTACTTTTTTTATTAATTTTTATTCACTCTCTCTCTCTGTCTTATGGGACTTATTGGCCCATTCCCCTTTTCTTTTAAAATTTTGCAAATCATGCCACGGCCAAAAGGCCATACTTTTCCAGGGGCCTCATGCCCAGCATTTTGTGTTACTTTTTTGGGTTCTGTGTAGTATTAGAAATGCTGAGTGGGGACCCTCTCCTGAGTTGCGTTTGGAGGTCCCTTTACTACGACCTCAAGCTGCATTTGAGTTAATCTAGGAATTCTCGTCTCCACAGCCGACAATTAGGAAATGCCGGCAATATTGTTCAAGAAAGGCACTACCAGCAGTAGATAATACAAGAGTGTGCCATTAAGCACACTCTATGTTATCAGAGCAAAACAATGCTCTGCGCGCTAAAGGTGCATTCATAGTCGCGAACGCAGAGAGACGCGCGTCGACGCCTCAGAGTGTAACATGCTTAACCGTTTAAACATAATTGTAGCGTATTCATGCTCACGAACGCATTCAGACGCTTACGTACGCGCGTCGACGCGCGTCTACGCTCATCTGCTTGCGTCTGGAACTATGAATGCACCTTAACGGCTGATCTCCAATCCGCAAGTTAGACCCATTACTTCAAAGAAATTTAAATGCTATCCTTGTGTTCTAAAGCTCGAAGCAGCACAGTCGCTAGCGAACAGAGCAAAGCTATTGCTCTGATAACATAGATTCTTATATTATGTACTCTTGGCACTACACATAAAAATAGACTCACTGTTTTATAATTGTTTTGGGTCTTATCTCGATTACCCCCCCCCAGTACTCAAAATCCTTAAAACTGGACCAAATGAGCTAAAATTTGGTGTGGGTATGTTTTCGACCACGCTGAGTTCAAATATCGCAAAATTTTTCGATTTCGCGAAATTCGATTTTTTTCGATTTCTAAGGGGGGACCAAGGGAAACCGAAAACTTTTTGTCTTCGATTTTGCTGAACAGATGCATATAGGGGTTTTCGGGGTCGTAGAACACGAATCTGAAGTCCGTTTTTCGTTTCAGCTTTTCGTTAGCTCAGAATAAGCTTACATCTTAAGCTTAAATCTTTAGCTTATACTGAGCTAACAAAAATCTGAAACGAAAAACGGACTTTAGATTCGTGTTCTACGACCCCGAAAACCCCTGTATACATCTGTTCAGCAAAATTGAAGACAAAAAATTTTTCGGTTTCCCTTGGTCCCCCCTAGAAATCGAAAAAAATCGAATTTCGCGAAATCGAAAAATTTTGCGATATTTGAACTCAGCGTGGTCGAAAACATACCCACGCCAAATTTTAGCTCATTTGGTCAAGTTTTAAGGATTTTAAGTACTGGGGGGGGTAATCGAGATAAGACCCATTGTTTTATTTTAGCCTTAGATCCACTTCTTAAAAATAGTGGGTTTCAAAAACTAGAACCATTTTTGATAATTAAATATCAAGTTATTCCAAGGGGAATTACCGACTTCCCCGATATTTAAAACATGAAGCAGAGTTGGCCTTAGAAGAGTTTGTATTGTAAAAGTATTGTCTTTTGTAGTAATAATAGCCTAAACAATCATTACTCTTTCAAGGTTTGAAAAGTTAAGTTCTCAAACTTTTTAACTAGACCAAAATTTTCAAAGTTCTTAAAAAGTTAAAAATTGTAAGTAAAAAGATGGGAATCAAAAATGAATTATGAACTAAGAAAAATGTACACGCGCTAAATAGTTCGTAGTGAAGTAGTAGCTAAGGATTGATTAGGTTAATAGTCAGTAATATTAGGTGAGTATGATTGTGACTTGTGTGAATATGACCCCAAAATTTGTAAATGGGCTCCTCGGGTAAACCCCTCGTGGATAGTGAGATTCAGCCCCAGTTTCAAGTATTGTAAGTTTTGACCAAGATTTAAGTAATTGAGTGAGTGAATTAAGGGCAAACCATGTAAATTCCGTCTGTCCGATGAGGGTGTTGGAAAATGCCAAGATTAGGAAAATTTTAGGCAGGAAAAGGCCAAATTGACTATCCGTTAGGCCTATATTCATGAATAGGTCAATATAGGGAATGTTACGTCAGTACTTGGATGTTGCGAAAATGTAGAATGCCGTAACAAAAAGTTTGTGATTCAACGCTGTGTGCTAGTGTAATTGGTACTAATTGGAAATCATAGTTAGGTTCATGGCCTAGGGTCTCGGGCTCGGGCACCCTGAATGAAACAGAGTCCTCCGTTGGATGCGACTATCTGTCTTCTTAAAAACTTAAGTTCAAAGTGTAGGCTAGCGTAGTAGGTGAATGTTCCAGCAATGCAGGGCACTCCCGTTTTGTAGTAATAGAAACGTTCCGAGGGATGAGTAGGTTGGCTGAAAAGTAGACTCTATTACTTTCCATTTAGACTATTTACCATTTCGGATTTCACCTCAAAATTCACGGAATTTTTGATATAAGCTCTAGAAATTGTATTCAATCTTAAATAGAATCCCTGAAAGTGTAACGTTGAGTATCTACTGTTAAATTGCGACCGCACAAGCTTTTCAACTGTTTTCATAAATCGAGCGCATCCAATTTAACCCTTTTAGTAGTAAAAAATTGGACAATTTTATAAAAACCACGTATTGTATAAGGTACAATTGCAGCAACGAAAGAATTTGTTCCGTGATAAATTTTAAACAGGTTCTTTGATAACAGGTCGATATCATTTTAGGGAGATTCATTTCCCATATAGGTGCTTACGGTACTTTTGTTACTGGTGGAACTATTTGGCTGTTGCTGTTAGGGTGCTGAGCGTTCCAAAGATTCTCGAAAGCTAACTAATTAGGTAAGCCTACTCCGCCTATAGAGTTAGACTTGATATCTTTAAGCAGGATCCCTGCAGGAAAAGATCCGGACTCGGAACCTATCAAACAACTACAGAAGAAATATAAAATGTATCACCTGTTACATATATTGCTCATACGTCAGGTTTCGTCCTATTTCAATCTTACCTTTAAGCTGTTAGAAAAGTTTTGTTGTTATCAGCATTTTTACAATTTTCACAGGAAACAGTAACTACCAAGGATGTTTGCTTAGTAAAGCTTATCTAGTCAAGTTTATGGCAAGCAAGTACAATGTAGCAAACTTCGTGGAAATTCGTTATCAGCGTTTAATAGCTAAGGTCTAACACACAGCTTGAAGAAATTGTAGAATCAAAACAAATAAACCTAATACAAGCGAAATATACCAGATCCTGTTGGTCAGACAGTAGATAATCTCTGACCGATGCATTCCCGGGATAAATGCTTTGACCAAAATAGTGTCGACAGCAGTGTAGCCTTCCAAGTTCGTACTGATTGTGCTGGTGTGTGAATAATTAAAATTGATCTTGGTGACAAACCCTAAGTAGGTTGGTACATCTAAATTCGGTTTGGCTTACCCGCTTGGAAGACAATATCTAATCTGATCTAATCTATGAGCATCTCTGTTCATTTTGCTTCACAATTATAAGGAGGAGCACTTTAATTTCTTGTTACGGTTGCATCCACACTGATAGAAGTCGATGTTAAGAAAGTGATGAAGAACCTAATTTCAAGGTGTCTTACCATGAAAGGATTTAGAATAGTTGAAAATTGTGAAGAATATCTTTGAATTGGAAAAATAAACTGGATTTGGTAATTTGGAATAATAACCTTATAAATACTAGTTTATTTCAGTCTACTTCTACTCGTCTGTTATGTTGATAGTAAATGCACGTAGTGTTACAAGCGGCAATGTCTTTCGTTGATTTTTCTTAGGCAACAGGCCAAAACTGATCTGAAAACGTTTAAATATTATGGGTTGCGTTTTGGCACTCCATTCAAGTTGAACGGATGGGACTAGTATCAGTTCAATAGTGATTACAGTTTCTGACTAGGCGAGGTTTATGTAGTAGTTTAGTTTTTAATAATTGACAACTATTAATCAGGTTTTGAATGCAATGCCCCCTTCATGACCTTTTCTGTTCATTATATTATACCAGTTGCTGTTTTCTCTCCAACGCCATATGTCTGAAGAGATAACTGATAAAACAGCTACGTATTCACGGATCCACAAGGGATGCAAAGAAATCAATGAAATATCAAAGTCCAAAACGTCCTGCCCCCCCCCCGAATCAAAACGTTGCCGCCACATCGTCTCGAGGCACCTGGAGCTTCCCGGACATCTGTACCGCGGTCCCTCCCTGTCTCCCAGTCAATAACTTTGTCCCCGACCTTCCCATTTTCTGAAATTTTGCAGCGCAGAAGGGACATGATCCACCTGACAAAGCGTCGTCTCAGAACCCGAAACCGGCAGTGGAAGAAAGGTCAAGATTGTTTTGGGTATTCACGTTTTGGACTTTGATATTTCAAAGTCATATGTCTTTTATCAAGACTCCTGCAAGGCACAGCATAGTCACTACAACCTGTGAAAGTTTTATTTTTAAACTAAATGTAATACGGCAAAAGTGTTCACGAAAGCACTAGGAAAGCCCTGAATTAAAGAATTCAAGGATTCAAGGAAGTGGGCAATATGAAATAAACTAAGGAATTTTGCCTGCATGCAGCTCACCACTGCGCAAGAAACCCGTTAGTGTAGTCTCACACTATTTTGACCTAAAACGTCCGAGCCATTTTCAAAATTTTAAAATTTTACTGTAAAAAACTGGCCATGGCAGGGTAGTACCTATGCACTGATAGACTCCATCCTATAGCCCTCCGGGAAGCTGAAGTCACCTATGTTTGTAGCTATGCTCCTGTCATCTAGGTCTTTGACCCAATACATAACTTGTGTTGTTATTTATTAGGAGCATGTGTTCCTGTATCATCTACTACTAGTCTCAGGGCGAGCGGATCCTCGGTAAACTTTAAACGTAACGGAGATCCTTATCCAGGGATGGATCATTGGATTGTGGCTGCCATTCAATTGGAAGTAAAGGAATCGGAAAAGGCCCTAATCAAAACATTTGAATCTAATGTGGTTAAGCTGGAGGACAGGCTGCATCAAACCGAAATAAGAACCAGAGCCCTAGGAACAGTACTCGAAACGGGGGAACATTGCTTGTCTGGGATTCGAGGTGCTAACGGAGGAGACTGTTGATTGCTTAACTGACTAGTTTATTTGCTTCCTCAACTCAAATAACTTTTCAGGACAACGGCATCGGAAAATTCAGAAATCCTATATCAATGAATGTCATCGAATCGCCGGCTAGCCGAACAATTCGGCCCCTATTGTCTGTGCCTTTATGCGCCCGCATTGGATACCTCAAATATTGTCCAAGACTAACCGATTAAAATCCTTCAATGCTAACCGCGTGAAGGATCGGGAAAAGGCTATAAGCTTACACCGTCAGCACGAATTTGCCAAGTCTCAGATAAAGGGGTACTTTGTTCTGCTGGCAAGGAACTAGTTAAGGAAAAACTGCTAGAAAATTGTAAGTAGATAAAAATTAATGATAAATTGCTTGAACCAACCATCACATTAACTAAAGATGGCAACACAAACACGTATAAAGTTTTGGAATTACCCAACTGGATTACCGAAAAATGTGGGAACTTTTTATTGAAAAAGCAATGGACATGTTTCTTTACATCTTTCAAAAAGTCATTAAAACACTGAACCCATATAATGGCTCTAGGAAAAGCTACATGATAAACTGGTGTTTCAAAGAGGAGGTGACTTTTGTTAAGCTGTCTGAACACATTTTATTAGTTTAACGTTGTGATACCTTCTGGGTACCTCCTTTTAGAACACAGCTAAAATCTAGTTCAAAGTTATTGAGACGTTAAACTCTGGGAGTTGGGTACTACGTTTTGCTTTTGAAAGCACCTTTTTATTTTTCTATCACGAGACAAAACCAATTGTTTTATCTTGGTGTAGGAACTTGTCATTTTTGCAAGAATATCAAAGAATTCCTCATTTCTTAAGCTGCGCAAGGCGTTAATTTAAGCTGAGTTTATCGGTTTGAACATCCTCCTGAGACCAACATAACCCGAAGACTGATCATGTTCCAATTTCTACGTCATAGGCTGTTATCCTTAAAAATGTAGTTTTTGCGAAACCGTGACTACTGATGCAATGTAACAGGACGTTCTAGAAGTTATGGCGCATTTTTCATTTTAACATAAAGATGAAAAATTCCTCTTTTAAACTTTTTCTAAGCTTCTATTAAGTTTTGTGTAGACAATTCTGGGAAATCAAAATTGGGGTTGGTTTTATGCTATCCATAATATAGACAAACGTTCTGGGTGGGCCTTTTGTATTCTTCCGCAACATCTGAGGATGTCGTTATCATCCAAGACTAATCTTAGCTGCTGTATCATGAGATTGGACCGCTTCTTCTTTTGTAAGCTCTATGTTAACTTCATTTAATGAACGAGTAATAATGATTTAAAGCTGATATCACTGAAAAGAATCACTATGAGCTAGCCTGCTATTAATCCCAAGAAACACATTTCTTTACAACCTTGGGCACAGCAATGTCATTCTATCATCATGCTGTTTTTATTGGTTTTGGATTCTACTATTTACCTGGGGTAAATATACCCTTTACCTGAACGTGGGCTCTGTCATGGGGTTAAACTTCACCTGGCTGTCCTCTAATATGTCGTCGAATCCTGCAACCACTGACGAATTACGTCCAACAGTTATGTGCTTTTGCTTAAAACAAAATGCAAGGCCAGCAGACTAAAATTGTTTCATGGTTAAACTTTAATGTCTACTCGTAAACTACTAAACCAAACTACTCAAAATTTAAACTAGTTAGGCAATTCATAATGTGACAGCATTTAGTGTAAAATGGGCATAGTCCGTCATCATAAAATTTGTTCTGAATCAATGAACTATGAAGCGATCTTACACAAATTCGCATTAATTGTTAAAGGGAATTCTTCGACTCAATTCATGCAAACAAGGACTGAATCAAAGAAGGCATTAGCTATCTGTTGAGAGAAATTCGCATCAAAATAATGAATATTTCAATTTCCAATTTAACTCTTACATTTTCAATATTGTCAACATTTCTATTTTAATCTCGCCTCAGACTTTTACAGGCTCAACTAAAATTGTTGGCTAACTTCTTCAATTTTCGGAAATGCTTATAAGGTGATTTTTGATGGTTCAATCAACACGACGTGATCCACCACTTTCAGCAAGGCTTCATTTGTGAAGAGTTAGCACTTTGCTAAATCTTTTGATTTTTAAGTGCTAGTGCATGGCACTATGAGATTGGTTTGGATTAACGAGTTTGGATTAACACCACAGGTTTGGATTAAAGACTGCTGTTCTTTCTTCAATCTAATATCGACTTGTTTACCCAAGTGGGCACAAATAATGTTACCATTAAGTTATGTAAGAAATGAAATTGCCACTTCAGCACCTGAGACCCGAAAAATTCGGGCCTCGGGTGGGACTCGAACCCACGACTTTCGGATTAACGCTCCCTGCAAATGAGTATTGATCAACATTAGGCTCCATGGGACTACATTGAAACTTTCGATGCTCTACTTCCTTGATATACATGTCATGTAATTAATGCAATTTTCTGCACCAAGTATGCCTCAAAATTCACATAGTGTAAAGTCTAAGCGTTTTGTCACCCACACTTTGATGAGGAACAGCAGTTGTGAAATATACCACACATTTCCAATTATTAGCTTGCATCATTAAAAGTGCCGTTCTAAAACTAAACTAAAACTAAACTAAAAATCAATGATTTATCAAATTTTTGTATTTTTAAATCTGTCGCTTTCGAGAATTGTTGCTTTCTCTGAAATTCTTGTCACTTATTTCTTGAGCTTGAACCATGATTTATATTAACTGAATAAAAATGGCAAAAACATAATTGTCAAAGATGGGCGCTTTCTCGCCGCACAATTTCAAAATATTTCCGCTTTTATTCGGCTCACCTTTTTCCATTGTTAAGTATCTATTATAGCGTTCTTGTAAATTCGCCGCTTGATAAAGCTAAGCGAGATACTGCGTATATGTAATTAATTCGACCATAAGCTCCCGTGCCTGTTGTTGCTTGCTGTGGACGTTTGTTGAGCAATCAGCAGAATTGAAATTTCCGCCTCCGTTGCACAGGTGAACGCTTTCCCATACAGTCAGACTGATCAGATATTAGCTCCCCTTTCACACATAACTAATGCACATTTGATTCCAACGTTATTGTCGTTGACTGCAAACTTGTCTATTTTCTATCTATTTAATGCTGAACTGTTCCATCGCCTCATTTTGACATTTCTAAAAACTATGGCATATATATACTAACCCCATTCACTCCTGCTGATTCCGTTCTATTTCTTCCCCCCATTTTACTTCCATCTTCCTAAATTTAACCTACACAGTTTCTTAGTTTAATATACACTTTGCTCATTACCCCGCCAATTACGTCGGGCTGCAAGCCTTTCCGGTTTAGTAGAAATGGTATACGGAACCTATACAGAAATGCAAAATAGCACCGACCGCCTTATAGGCAAAATTCGATCCAACTGCATCATTGGATCAGATCAATGCTGATCAGGTTCGTGCTGATTAGTTTCCTTGTAACTATGCAGATATGGTAGCGTACGTTTCCGCTTCTGTGTTTGAACTTAGTTGGTTTCTGACTTCCCGTTTGTTTTGCAGTTCCCAAATTGGAGGACCAATTTTTGCCATGGCGGAGATGTGGAGCAGACCTGTAATTAAAGCTAATAGAGGAATACACAATTAAGTAAATTTCTTAAGTAAAGTGATCTGGATCTGTTAAGCATGAAAGGTTATATTTAGGTATTTTAGGTATTCACATACTTAGATTTAGGTAAATTTATGAAAACTTTTTCTTTAGTTAAATATGTCCTTGAAATTATGTTTGTTAGCTTTGACCACGTTAGGTTCTTCTTTGAGATTATTCCTTTCTGTCTCACTTTAGCTAGAAAAGTGGCCAAAACATTTATAGTTTATTTGGACTTGGAAATTTGGGCTCTTGAATTTATCAACATGCCAGAAAACAAAAAGTTCTAGAAGCTTACATACGTCAATAGAAGGTTTAGGAAAGAGAAACCAAAAGTTGATTGCCGTAGAGGATTCTTGGAAATAAACCTGCAACTGTTTTTGGAATATAGATTAATTGCTGGGTATTTAATGATCGCTATTGTCTTACGGTAGCCAGGAAAAGGACAACTCTGTAATTGTATTCTGTTTAGTCATTTCTCGGTGCTAGTTGGTGGAAAGTCAAGTCGTGTTCGTGGATCTTGCTCCGATTCTGAACCTGTAATCAGACACAGAGACACACAGGCACACAGACTTTAATGGACTTTGTCCACTGAGTTTAGCTCTGCTACGTCGTTGGTCAACGTGCAGCCGCAACCGTACGAGGAGTAGTCTGATAATGTGGTAATGACGAAAATGGAGGACCACCAATAATTTTCATGATAAACCATGCATGTGACAATTTCAACACCTCGACCCAATGCTATCAACATCGAAACCCGGGTAGTCGCTCACTCGGGTTAATCCATGTGTTAAATATCGTCGAGACAACCCGGATTAGCGACTTACCCCCCAATGTAAACGTCGATAACCTCGACCGATAGAGTGCGACGACGACCCCAAAATTTATCCGAGCATAAATACGAGGACCACCAATAGTTTTCAAGAACTTTCAAGCATTTTAATACCTGTGGAGCGACAACCCAAAAATTTATCCAAAGGTTTACCCTCCCACAATCTGGTATTACCTTGCAATATTAAATCATATTATTCAGGTTAACTTGGCATTAATTGGTATGATTAATTATTTGAAACCAAGCAATTTAAATCATTCGGTGTCCTTACCCGGATTTATCAATTTGACGTACACCTAGGTTTTTGGTTATATATATATCTTATACACACATTATATATACATTTATATATATAAAGTACAGACAGTATATAAGTATATGTGTATAAATAGATACGTGTGTACCTGTAGAAAGAAATTATTTTGACGTCCCCGTTGTTACACGCATTGATGACCAAACAGGCCTGGACGGTGACACTTCGCATGGAGATAGGAGAGATCTATTTGTGAGAATGCCGATTTTTGATCATTTTTGACCACTTCCGTCGCAATGCAGGAAACGAGCACTCCGACTGTTTCAAGATAGCCATGAGGGTGTAGACCTTCTCAGATGCTGCAAAGAGTCGGCCGTTTGCTCGATGACGGCTGTAAATTGTGTGGGTACTCCACGGCACTCTGTGGGTATGGAATATAATGGAACGGATTTACGGCATGAACAGCAGTAATCGCGCAACCAGCTGACGATTCCCGTGGAGTCTTGACAGAGCCTCTGTTTTTCAACAGTTTCACTGTTGTTTAGAACGTCAGTTATATTGTAGCCGTCCAGAAAATTGAGGGCTCTTTCTCTGACAGATTGTCATTATCAGATGCGATTCTGATAAACCCTCTCCTCAACAGCTTGAATCTTTTTCCAATTAATTTGATCCTATCCATGACATCCTCTTTATATGAAACGTTTTTAACAACAACCAAACTCGGCACTACTGCCTGGCTAAAAATGATTTGGACAGCACTAGCAATTTATACTGTTACGAAGCTGGTTTGGGTTCGCTTGGGTTTTAAAGGAGCTATATTTGTAGAAATTTAGTAAAACTATAGCTACATTTTTACATAAGTACATAGTTTTTCATTGCTTAAGCTATTGTTATCAGTCCTCTAGACGGTTGTTATTCGTTCGAAAAATATAAGCCAGGAAATCATTCACAGGCTCACTGCCAGACTTCTAAAACTGGTTGGAAAAATCTTTATTAATTACAAGATGCAGTGTATAAATGTATACACTGCCTATCAAAGCGACCTTATGCTAATGCTTATGCTTGTGCTATGATTATTCGTGTCCTTATATTGTTTGTCTTGATACAAAAGAAATACATGTGATCCACAGTTACTGAAAAAGACATTTTGCGACTACATTTAAGCAAAAATATTTAAACAAGTTTAATTAAACTTAAAATACTCATTGTCCCCAGCTGTCCGTTTGTCCTTGTGCCGAAGACTTAATTGATAATTAAAAACATTTATCTTTAAACAGATGACCCACAACAATTGAACTCCTTGTCAATGAAATATCAGTATTCTGCCTATGCAAGTAATTAGAATTTTAAGTTCAGAGTCACTAACAGCCTTCAGTATTGAAACAATTTGCCATTTTAATTGCACCTTTCATAAATTCAGAAAGGAATGCAGTTATATTGAAGGTAAGAGGGGTTTAAGTTTTGTAATTTCCCGATCTTAACATACACGGTGGAAAGTAGAAGCTACGAAGAAGTCTGCTTTACTTTTTAATAAAGCTTATACTCTAGTCTGCATGGTGGAAATTTGCTGCGCAGGATTTAATTTTCCGACAGTTTTTGCTGAGCTAAGTTAAATCTTTTAACGCGTACTACGGTTAATATATTAGTACTGCACTTTTCTGCGTAGTGTAAAATTTTTGCTGCGCAGGGTAAAATTTCCTGTGTATTGAGCGAGTGGGGGGATTTTTCTAGCCTGCACACGTGCAGCTGTGCAGGCATTGCCGTGCGTGAAATGGATAATATTTTAAAGTTCAAAGAAATTTAACTGAAAGGTTCCGGAATGGTTCGCCTCACTAGGGAATCACCGGGACAGCAAAGAACATGGAGCAATTGTTTGCATTTAGCAGATATCAATGTTAAAAGTTTTTCGTCCGTATTTTGTTGTATAATTCCACAATACCTACATATTCCACTATAAGTTAGCAAATTAATATTCATTTGAATACTAAGGGTACGGTTAAGAATTGTGTTAGTTGTAATATACAAACTGGAGTCCAAACCTCTTCCTGTCATTCATGTTTACTCCTAAATTAAAAGCCTTCCATGAAACAGACGGTTGTCGCCCATAAAAGGCCGCTTCAGGATAAGTTGAGTTCGCCTAAACAAAACAATTAGATATCTAGCCAAATACATATTTTTGATGATAAACTATACAATAAACATTTCTTTTCAACAAAACAGGTGAAATTGGGCAAATTCTATATTGTTCGATTAGAAACGAGAATGCTGTATTCAAGAAAAAGGGTGAGTGGTTCTCCAAAAAATCAGTGTATTTGACATGAACAATGAGAAATGAACATTTAAGAAAGCGCTCCAGTGAAATAGGAGGTATGCACTAAATGTACTTGATTACATGAAATATTAGCTGCCAGACGCCTGACAAAATCCGTCTAGTAGCGCGTCCGGCTCTATCCAGTGCATTTCATATGGCTTATGAATGCGATAGACAAAAGCTGACATGGGGCTTATCTATGAAACATCTATGAAACAATCTATTGGTGTCAAAGCGCATGCCAGGAGGAAGGATTATGTCAGATTACCGGGCGCCTGGCGAACCTGCAACGGGGCAATGCTGAACCGGACTAGTAGCTAGACGACGGGCTAGTAGACCGGCTCTACCAGAATATATGACGGCAGAGTTCGTTTTGGACGCTTTGGAAGCATCGGATGCAAAAAAGAATAGGTGAAAGATGAAACTGTCAACAAATGTGATATTAACCAAAGCTTGAATCTCAAAGAAAAGACGAAAAATAAAGCATAAAAATATCTCAAATAGGTGAAAAACAACGCAATACAAACCTCTGTCGGCAGTTCCCCAGCAATAATTAAAGACTGGCCAAATCGTTGTCTTAGGAATGGGGAAGAAAACTAGAATTAATAGAATCCGTAGTCCAACATCTGACTTTCAGCCCCTGGATTATTTTTCTGTGGACTCTAAAGATGTTTCCGCACACAGGAGGGATCTGGGTGGAAAGTCTAGGTGAGCTGCTTTTCCAGCGATCAATTTAGGTTGGTGACGTACCGAATGCATGTCCCAAACATATAACGTAGAATGAATGAATGATTTCCACACAGCAGCTCCAGAAAAATTCGGGCCTGAGGTGGGGATTGAACCCACAACCTTTGACGATCAGGCCAACGCTCTACCGACTGAGCCACATAGGCACAATTAAACCACCATAATCAACCCAGGCTTAAGTTTCAATTCGTTTCCAAACTGTAGTGACACTTCTACTCTATATGTCTTCGTGGCGTCGTCTCATGTCTAAGGTTAGATGATTGTCTTTGCCACAGGAGCAGTTAAATTTTGGTCACGACGTTTCGCCCATGATTTCCTGTGGGCGTCCTCAGACTAGTAGCCCTTAAGAGGGTTGTTGGGATAAAAGGTCTACCGGGATTTGATTCGGGATCTAACGCGTCACACCTCTGCGTCATTTGTGAAACCACTACGCTATTTTTATGGAACAATTTTTAGTATAAGAATAGGTATAGTTCCAAGTAAGTGAAAATGGTCCCCTGATAGTGTTATTTTGATTGCACATTAACTGGATCTTAACAATTGACCTCTCTTCACGTATTTTCCAGTGCATTCCTTACACGGTAGCCACATTGCCCAGTTACTATTTTCAGTATATATTAACTGCAATTCAACTGCTTTGCTTTGAACCGGGTATGTTGCGCTCTATGATTTAAAAACTTTGAGAAAACAAATTTCCTTTTCTTTCCTTCCTTGCTTAGATGCAAACATGTAATACTCAGTGAATTGTATAGGTTTCAAACCTAAGTTAATCTGACGGCTGATAAAATTATATGTAATATATTATATAAAAATCTGTTAAGAAAAGTAACGTAAGGTAAACTTCCAAATCATTAGAGAAAATAAATAATATTATAATTTAGATGTGCACAACTAAACAGGAATGTTTGCAGTATATATCTAAAGGAAATACAATTTTAACAGAAACTGTTTCCTTTAGGCAAAGTCATTAGTTTAGTGAAAATTAATCATAACGCGAAAGGCAAGTGGACATTTATAGCTGTCACTTTAATGTACTGAATACAGCAGACATCGTAAGTAAAATTGAACCGCGATATTTACTCTTTATTTCGTAAAATTTAGATTTAGTTCTAAGAGGAAACAACAGATTTACTTACCACTAACGACAGCACATCACTTTCTGAATGAAAACAAACTAACACAGAAAAAATCCTTAAATTTAAATAGACAGTAGCAGTATTTGTCTTTGCAGTTTGATGGACGTCTTTGACTTAGAAATTTTCAGGCAATGTACTTTCTTGTATTATCGATTTATGTACTGGCTTATATCATTCGTGATTTAGATTCAACAGTGTCAAGACTATGCAAACAAGAAGGAGAACTTATTTTTCCGTGTATTTACTACGAAGGCTATAAATTAATAACACTGTGGTATTTATGTTATTGCTGTTATTAAATCTTCATAAATTATGCTATCCTTAGACGCATCTGGGGCTCTACATAAATTGTAATACACACCAGGGGCCAATTTCATAGAAAAACTTGCAACTTGCACTTGCACTTGAGCTTGCACTTGTACTTGAACTGCAAGTTCAAGTTGTCAGTGTTTCATAAAACTTTTCCTGCTACTTGCGGAAATAAGCTAAGCAAATTGCAAGACTTGACAACTTGTAAACGCAAGTGCAAGTTCAAGTTGGCAAGTAGCTGATCTTTACAAAATTAAACTAAAATATTTGAAAATTCATATAAATTTCAAAAATTAAAGAAATTGTTTGAAATTCGCACTGTATTACGACAATAATCCAAAGAGTATTGTCATAAAATTTTTCCAAAAAATATTAAAATTAAAATAAGTTATAGCAATTTTTGTTCCATTTGTTCAGTGAAAATTCACTCAACCACTTGCACCGCAAGTGCAAGTTGCAAGTGCCTGTATTGACGATTTTTATGAAACAGATTCTGTCCGCAAGTGTTAGCGGACAACTTGCAACTTGCGGACTTGTAACTTGCAGTTCAAGTGCAAGTCCGCAAGTCCCACTTGAAGGTTTATGAAACACTTTTCTTGTAACTTGCACATGCAAGTTGCAACTTACATATGCAAGTTGCAAGTTTCAAGTTTTATGAAACTGGCCCCAGGTGTACTACACACTACACACCCTTTACGTTGCTATGCGGAAGCTGGGATTCACTGACGTTACCATCAATGATATTAATAACTGGCTTAGCAACCAATTTGTGCAAGTTACCCATAGGAAAGTGCCCAAGCCCTTTATAAGACAAGGAATAATTTTATCCTATCGCAATATCCAATGGGAAACGGACGTCATGTTTACAAAGGGCTACAATCCAAAAACGCTGCTAGTTCTGGTAGACTGTTTTTCACGAAGGCAGCGGTTATCCCTCTAAAATCTGAATCAGCGACTAGCTTAATTTCTGGATTCAAAAAAGGCTTAAACTATATGGCGGGTAAGCCTTTTATTCTTCGAACCGACCAAGGACGAAATTTCATGTCCAGACCCTTTCAAAATTTTTAACCTCCAAATCAATTAAACACGTTATTGCACAGGGTGATGAGAAAGCTGTATTTGCTGAAAGGTTCATTCAAACATTCCGCAGAAAACTGTTTAAATATTTAGCACAAAGTAACTTAAAATCTTATTTAAAAGTTACACCACCACTTGTTGACAGTTATAATAAAACCACTCATTGGTGTACCTCCTGTAAATGAAGTTATGACTGAAAATCGCGGAGAAATACTACATTGGTTAAGATTTGGTGTGGATACTGTTGGCCGAAAAGCTGTGAGACTTTTCTCCCAGCCGAAATTTAACATAGGCGACTTTGTAAGAATACGCAAAGCCTCAAAAGGCGCATTCCAAAAGTCAGCTAGTGAAACATTTTCACGAGAAGTTTTTAGAATTGTAAAGATGATTCCAGATTCTGCTTTCAGGTATATGCTGGAGGATACAACTCCCTTAAAAGAGCCAATCCAAGGCTCATTTTATGATGGTGAGTTAGTGAAGGCTGAGCCCAAACTTCAAAGCCACAGACAAATAAAGTCTATTCAACGACTTGACACTCGTCCGGTAAGCTATGTAGTAAAGTTTAAATGTTTACCCGCCCATTACGATAACATAATATCCCCGAAGGGGTATAAAAACCTATCAACCACCAAAACGACTCATTAGTTGAAGTAACTATCTCTATGGATAGCTGTTATATTTGGTGTCTCTCAAATTCGAAATCCGCCTTATTTACTAATACGATCGCCGAGTTCGACGTACCATTAGCCTATCCGCTCTCTCACGATAATTCTGCTTCATACGCCGTTGCAATGATTGATATCACCAAGAGTGCATAATTGCACTATTATTAAGAAGAAGAGTAAGCCACTAGAGTGCTTCTCTTCACTGCATTGGGTAACGGTGCTCTGACCACAATACGCGAATGTTCCCTCGTTGGGGGAGGGGGTCGACCAAATCGACATTGCATACCCCCCTACGTTTGGTGGGGGGGGGGGGGTAGCAGAAAAGAGGTCCCCGTTTGGTGGAGGGTAGAGCTGAGGATTACGGTAGTTTTTGTTCTATTCAACAGAGGGTCCCCGTTTGGGGGGGTGGTAGCTGAAAGAAGTCCCCGTTTGGGGGGAGGTCGCCAACAGCCAATCAGAATGAGCCCAACTTCGCCTGCTTGAGCGACCCCCCCCCCAAACGGGGACCCTTTTCAGCGACCTCCCCCCCAAACGGGGACCATTTTTGGCTCCCCCCCCCACCAAACGGGGACCACTTTCGACTACCCCCCCCCCCCCACCAAACGGAGGGGGGTGTACCTGTCGACCCCTCCACACGGTGGAACATTCGCATATTGTGGTCGGAGCACCGTTACGCAATGCCAAAAAGAGGAGCCCTCTAGTGGCTTACTCTTCTTCTAATATGTAGGACTCTTGATATCACCTTCCCACTGTGTATCAGCAACGTCTTCGAAGTCGAAAACGTAATAAAAATAAAATACGGAAATGATGATTATTCTACAACTATTCCCCTGGAATCTTATGCGTCGGTTCAAGAAATTTTGGAAACTATCACAGCTAAAATTAACGAAACCTCCGAAATAAGCGATAAAGTGAAACTAATGTACGAATTGAGTCAGCACAAGGTAAAACTCTCTCTGGAACCAACACTATTTATAGAATTTCCAAAAAAATGGGCTGTGCTGCTTGGCGTTAGGCCTTTTAAAGAAAACACAGGGACAGCTATATCTGAGAAATCCCCCGATCTTTTGGCGGGATACCACACCCTGTTTGTTTATTCAAGCGTTGTTGAGCCATCATGTGTTGGTGACTCATTTTCTCAACTAATACAAACAGTATGCATGAATCAGTCTGATTTCAACAAAGCGGTTCTGGTGCGACTTTCAAACCCCATATATTTGACAGTCAGAGGAAATTATATTGCTAATATCATTTTAGCTTAAACTTGCACGATGGAAAGTTGTGCCCTTCTGTAGACAGCTCAGGTATCACATGTTGCACGCTTCACCTGACCAAACAGATTCACTAATCGATGGAGGGCGATCCAGACCTAACGCTTGCTTACATACTTTTCTTTAACCAAAGTGGGACTGGAGGTGGGACATATTGGCCTCTCCATAATAAATCAGTGGTACTTACTATCAACGAAGCCACGGATTAGGGTTATTATCTACGGCAGCCAAGTGACTCGTGCCTGTAGTTAAGTTTATAGCTCCATTTGCTGTTTCAGCTCTGGCCGATGTCACACAGAGGATTTCAAGTGGTGAAAACCTACAGCAGCAATAAAAATAGCTGGGTTAAACGCGGCTAGCTCGGCATTAACTAATCTAGTGCAAAAACAGACTGGGAAAGGTCGCCGAGCATCTAAGCGCAAGCGCCCACGCAATAAAAATTGTTTCGATTTCAAAAATAAACTAATTAGCTCTATTCAAGTTTTCATAAACGGGAAAAGGAGTGCCTACTGTTCCCTACACACCGAATGCGGATAGCCCTAAAAACGATGTATGCTATGAATATTTAGGGCTATGCCTATTAATAGAATCTATGACGACACTTCAATAGGCATTTTCCTAAGAGAGTATGGGTCAGGAAGGAGGCAATTGGTTTTTCGGGTTTTCGTTAGCTACACCCGAATCAGATCTCCAGTCAAACATTGCATAGTATAAATACAGAACAGTAAATTTTTAAGTAACATTTGACGTTGGGGTGTCGATATGCCCATTGTTTTAGTAGCATTGCTGGTATATCAGTCGGAAATCAAAATTTCAGGCAATCGACAAGTTTTCATCGATTACGTCACCTAATGAATTCAGTTCAGATCTATTCTATCTGCAAGGGAGACCCCTGTATAGCGCAGTCATTTGATGGCCTGTTCGCTGCCGACCAAATGCCGCGAGTAAAACAGAGTGTGTACGGATCATTTGTCGCAAACAGCGATCCTAGTGAATTGCCTGGAACTCATTGGTTGAGTATCGCTTATGACTCTTTGGGAAACTGCGTATTTTTGACAGTCTTGGTCGTCCTCCTAAAAGTTGTGGGCATTACTTTAATCAGTTTTTGATGGAGAATAAATTGAGAAATGTTGAGTTTTCAAATTTTCAGCATCAGTCTAAAAATTCTGATACTTGCGGTGATTACTGCATTTACTTTTTGTATTACTGGGCGCGGGGGTGTTCTCTTACAAATATAGTGAAAAAACTAAAACATATAAAAATTTCTACTGACAGAGATCGTTAGATTTGTACCTTTGTTGAGCGATTACCAAACAAAGTAAACACATTTCTCGATCCTAAACAAACATAAGTGTATATAAAGTTTACTGTATCGTTTTCTGTCATTCCTAGTATGTATACTGAATTAAACGAATCCTATCTCCTTTGGTGGTCTCAGTTTGGTGCTATGCTTGTAGGTATGTCAAGATCAGGGAAAACTTCATTCATTCATTTTGAAACTTTTAGAAAACTGTCCAAGATTACCGGAGTCGACAAACCTATAGATCATTTAGTTTGGCTCGCCGGAAGGCGACAACCAGATATTGAAAAAAGGTTTTGGAAATTTTAGAACCCTATGCAACCGTAGAATTAAATGAAGGATTCCAACATGAATATCTCGACAATGGTGATACATCTAACGCTGATCACGTGAACGTCTTAGTAAACGACGACTTACTGCATAAGGTGGCCAACTCCGCAACACTAAGCAATATTTTTACGACAGATTATTCATCAAAAAAGTTTATGCGTTTTGCTGACTGCCCACAATATGTACAATATGGAGCACACTTTCGAACCGCTTCCAGAAACGCAGATTTCATTACCTGTTTTAATCAGCCCAGGGATGTTGGAGTTCTAAAAACACTGTCTAATCAAATTTTTGGGAAGTCCAAGTTTCTCCCTGACGTTTATAACAAGAGTGTTAACACTTCTCCTTATGGATATTTTGTTTGCAACTTGAAGCCAATGTGTCCACATATTGTCCGTGTACAAACAAATATTTTTGGGGAGCAAGGAAATTGGCCGGTAATCTTTGCACCAAATTAGTCATTGGAAGGGCTATAAAAGCACGAAATAAATGAACTTATTTCATTCGAGTATTAATTCATGTCGCAGTTACTTCTTACAAGGTTTTAATGTTGCAGACAAATTTCATCCAAAAGAGGTTTCTTTCTACAATATTTCAAACGGCGATCACGGTTTCTTTTTTGTAAATTTATCACTGGACCTGTGTGTAATTCTACCCCCACAAGTGCAGCAAGTCTTCCAGTGGACAACCGCTAACATCCATAAGTTGGGCTAGCAATCTTCTCCGGTTGGCACAGTGCCTATTGACTACCTACAGCATTGGCTTGGTTATTTGTCTCAGTTTTCTTAAATCTACGCTGTTTGAGGAGTCCACAGCTAAATTTATACAATCACATAGTTGTGTCAAGATTAATTTAATCAACGATCGGATTCAGCTGGCGGAACATCTAGATTGTGCTAAATTTGCTTTGCGGCTACGATATATCTGTGGTTACAGCCGCACCTGTGCACCGCACCGCACCTATTGGTACCTACATCAGACAGCACTGATTGAATCCCGTTGTCGTGGCATTTGATGAGCCAACTGCTGAGTTCACAGGCTCATCTAAGCAAGGTGATAACCGATCGTTCAATCTCTCCTCGGTTTCGCCTAGCCATCATACGCTACGCTCCAGATTCATTTATACGAGCAGTAATAGAAATTGTATACAACATCTTGAGAGGTAACATCGACTTAAGCGCACAAGAAAAGCGCATATTAAGATCGTGGAAAAGAGACCTTCTTAATCTAGTATCACGTAAGCAGTTGACAACTGCCAACGCTCGAATTATTTTACTGAAAAGGCGTGGTGTGCTCGTTCCCCTACTTTTGGACATATCCAGTAGACACTTAAATAAGTCGTAAGCTATACCTAGTACCACCTGAGGTAGTTGAAAGTGTACAGCGACGGCAAGAGTAACAAACAGACCCACATTTTAGTGCGCAGCTTCAAACGGACTCGGAACTCTCCGATATTTTAAAGCAACAGCAAGAATCACCTGATGTAAAGTATAAAGAGTATATTGACAGACTCAATAAATTTTTACATTTTCAGAAACAGCTGGAGCTGAAGGATTCGGAGGAGGCTGAACAACTGGCTGCTTCCTTGCACCCATCAGTAACGTTTCAGCCTACGATTCAGCCTATACAAGGTGCGCCGGCCCGTCAACGAGGGAAAATTAAGCAAATTTTGGACCTTTTGCTGCAACCTACTAATTCAGTTATCAAGTGAAACCCTTATAGTGGGGAAGTGAGCATTCAACGTGTCCATATACCCGGCAGCAGAATTCGTGACATTGGGTACGCGGCAACAACGACTGGAAGCCGAAGTCGATAGTCGAGAAAATCATAAAGAAATTTCAGTAGACTAACTTTAGCAGCGCTGTAAGTTTCAAAGCCGAAAGCGGTCGGTCTATTATAAACAGCTCGTTTTTGTAATTTGTACGTTATCTCAAATAAATTTTGTTCTAGCGAATCACAAAAATTATGCTGATTTATGGAACTCAGAAAAGACTTTTCGCCTACGACTTTTGTATTTGTGAATTTCAGTGGGTTCATGAGTGACGAACCATAGGCCGAGTTTCCCAACATTTTCATTACAACAGCCGCGGTGTCTGAAGAAGAATCTGTTGCAGCTTTTCGACGGCATTCAGTAACTTTAGACACAAAAGACGTAAATGGGGCAGCACCAGCGAACTGTATGGCCCATGAAAGGTTGTTTGGTTCACCACCATGCTCTAGAAGCCACTTAACATAGGTAGCTGACAGCACCATTTGCGAACAGAACATGCTATTAACTAAGCAACGACGCCCAGATCTGAAGTCTTTTTCTAAACCAAGCTTTGAAATTATATTTAGCATTGTGTCACCAAAGTCTTCAAGGTTCACTACATTCATTTTTGAATATAGGACCCATGATGGAAAGATATTCCTGCAAGTGATCTGGCACTCGCAGGTCCAATTTCAGAGCGCCACAAAATTTACCACTGCGCACATCTGACAAAATTTGAGACTCAGTTAAAGAGCGCCGCAGATATTTCGGGCCTATAGTAAACGTTTTTACAAAGTTTTGGACCGAAATGTCACGTTCGCACAGCTGCAGCCACTCACATTCCCACATGACATGCAATTCGTAGTGCTGTGAAAGCAAGGAAAGTCGTTTATCCGAACGCTTCCTGGTTTCGATGCTAGTGAGTTGTGTAAATGGATTATCGTCGTTCAGATTCATTTCAACACAAAATCGCTGACCCGTGAAAATGACTAACATATCCGTTGTATTCATAAACGACTTCCTTGCTTTCGCTGTCACCAGACCATTTCGGTGAATGAAAGCCGTCAGCAAAAAAGACACTTTTGTCCCAGTTTCAGGGTCGGCTACATAGAGTCGCTGCTCGCCTTTGTTAAGAGCTGTTTTGATAAACTTTCCGGTTACATGAGACATGTAGCTAAGGTATTGCATTGCTCCCGATCCCATCATCTGCCTCCCTTTTGCAACTGACAGATGCAGTGCATTAGCATCTACAAGTATTATATTTTTCACAGTTTCAGAGCCCAAACAATCAGGGTAAGGTTTCATGCCTACGCAAGAATGCCTCGACTACACTAAGGCCGGGCCACCCACCAGACCCGACTGCAACTTCAGGTTGCTATCCGTATCCAAAAGGCAAAAATAATTGTAGGGGGGTGTCCTAACTGCGGCATGTAAGGCAATGCAATAGTAGGCAGGCTGACATATGATTTCAACATATCAACGCCTAGGTCCAAAAATACGATGTAATGATTTTGAAATGCTAAGAATGTCGGTTTTAAGTCATAGCACAGATAAAATTTTATCAGATCCCACAGGCAGGTCATATTGCTATCCGGCCAAATTCTCATCCAATCCTCGTATTTTTCGTGCCCAGTTTTTGGATTAGACTTTAGATTTAACATTTTCAATGCTTGCTCCGAGTGTACAACTTTTTTAACAAGTTCTGATAGCTGTGACAGATGCAGTGCATTAGCATCTACAAGTATTATATTTTTCACAGTTTCAGAGCCCAAACAATCAGGGTAAGGTTTCATGCCTACGCAAGAATGCCTCGACTACACTAAGGCCGGGCCACCCACCAGACCCGACTGCAGCTTCAGGTTGCTATCCGTATCCAAAAGGCAAAAATAATTGTAGGGGGTGTCCTAACTGCGGCATGTATGGCAATGCAATAGTAGGCAGGCTGACATATGATTTCAACATATCAACGCCTAGGTCCAAAAATACGATGTAATGATTTTGAAATGCTAAGAATGTCGGTTTTAAGTCATAGCACAGATAAAATTTTATCAGATCCCACAGGCAGGTCATATTGCTATCCGGCCAAATTCTCATCCAATCCTCGTATTTTTCGTGCCCAGTTTTTGGATTAGACTTTAGATTTAACATTTTCAATGCTAGCTCCGAGTGTACAACTTTTTTAACAAGTTCTGATAGCTGTCAAATTCGGCAGCGAGAACGTTTTTACAAGTAATTGTGCTGAAAAAGTCCTCATCGCTTGGCGGGTTGCTGGGTTGCTTCCAGCCGTCCTGGAGTAGCCAGTTCATTGCAAAAGTAAAATATTTCCATATCTGTTTTCCCAAACGCACGCACGTAGTCTCTAAGAGAGGATTTTTGACTGCCTGTGTAAGACATTATGTCCAAAAAGAGCAGGTTCGGTGTGAATACTGCCAAATATTTGGGGCCCTTTTTAATTATGGAATCAAACCGTTCTCCTTGGGCTAACAGTTGTGGAAAAAGCTCCCCAAGCTCTATATCATATCGAACGCTATTGTAACCTAAAACTGGCAACCGGTCTATATGTTTGTAGAGCTGGTCTCGCAATTTTCGCACTTTTGAAAAATTTTTATAATTTTCAGTTTCTTCATATTCGTATTCTAAAATATCCAAATCATCTAGCAAAGCCTGCACACTTTGACGAATTAGCTTAGCTGCGGTTGCGCTAAATTGAATCAAGTACGCAACAAATTTAGAAACGCAATCATCACCTGTAAATATCTCAACCTCACAACAACCGGGTACATTTGAAGTGACGCCAATTGCACAAACTTTGTGTAGCTGTGCAGCCCGACTCTGCAGCAGTCGCTGTAGGATTCAACAAAAAGCTCTCGCAGTCAAAAATACAGGAAAAGGGGGCAAATTTGTTCAGAAGCTCTGCGCGATTGACCTGAACGCCAAACTTTTAAAGTTCCTCAATAATGTCTGCATTCGGCTGAAATTTACCACCCGGACTAATTTTTTCCATGGAGCGACACGCACGGTTCTGTTTATGGGATGCATAGGAAAAATATTTTTCGCACACGAAGCATTTAGTGCACTTGAAGAACGGGGAAAGCTTCGGGATTAGGGAAAAATGCTCAGCCCAGAGCAACAAATTTATTCTCTTTGCAGTGGTTTGAGAAATTTCCGTATCAGTTCCTTTTCTGTCAAAGCCCGTATCAGTTCCGTATCAGTTCCTTTTCTATCAAAGCCCGCTGTTATCGCATGTGTAAACATAAAGTTCGCTGCTAAATAGATGCTCAACTGCTGTCCATTCCTTGTGTGTTATCACCCCATCATTCTTTGTTTTCTTACAATATTCCTTGTGTAGTTTGTTTGCAGCTCGAATAAACCTCTTTATTAAAGAAGCTTATTTAAGTCTACAGCTAGGCACTGTCAAAAACATAAATTCTGCTTGGAAGGTTTTGGACATACAACAGCTTTTCTTCCACAGCGATTGCGGCGACGGGCTGGAAGAAGAGGGCTTTTACTGTCTGAGCCACCACGTATTGGAAAATTCATGGGGTAAACCACTCGTGTATTCCACCTTTGCCTGGTGGAATTGTGCCTACTCTTTTGATGTTGCCGCTCAGCAGTTTCAAAACTCAAAAGTGGAATTGTGCCTACTGAGAAAATCTCAAAAGTGGAATTATGCCTACTCCTTTTATGCGTAGTGGAATTACTACTACTACAAATGCCTACTGTTTGCCTACTAGGTAGTAGGGTTGGTTTTTTCCGGAAAAAAAGATTGCCGGAAAAAACCTTTTTTCCGGTTTTTTCCATTTTTTTCCATTTTTCCCTTTTTCCGGTCACCCCAGAATTCACCAATGTGCTAAACGTTGCGCTATTTTATGTTTCTGCATGCATAAACACAGTTTTTAACATATTTAATAGCTTCTCCGTGTAGTGCACTTACACCAGCGCTTACAAAGGTTCCAGCATTGATTACAGGAATTAATTTTTTCAGCAGCCAATACTGTAGAATAAACTACAGCTACAGGTGACTTCTGTATACCTTGACAGTTCTGCTAGACCTGGTTTTCGTAGGTATTCACCTCGTAAAGTAAAGAATACCAGACCTTTTAAGAGGTTTTGGCTGAACATTCCACTGTTAGACATGGAATTGTTAACTTCACCTGAGTTGCGCAACAATACGTATTATACACATTCCATGGCAAAAAGTCTTAAATCCCAGAACTAAAACTCAAATTCATGGATATTGTCTTATTAGTTAACTAAACAGTGTTTTTGATAGTTTCTTAATGTTCTGATTTCATAAATTAACTTTCAGAAAATGTCTCGAATATTTTCCCATTTCTTCCGATGTTTCGAAAAAAATCCAAATACAATTTGGTCAATTTAGCATACCCCCTCCTACTATGACCCACGGAAAAAGTTGTAAATAGTGCGAAATCGGAGGAAAAGTTCAGAAAACATTATATTCCGCTGTAAAAATCGTTCAAATAACACTAGGAATATTTTTCCATTTTTTCCGCGCCCATCCCTACTAGGTAGTGTTGATAAGTCACCGATTAGGACTTCCCTCCGACTGCGAAGTTCAAAGAAGTCAAATTTGAATTTTATTTCAGAATAACAAAGAAATAAAATATCACAGTTTTTGAAAACTATATATAATGTTGTTTTTGCTTACGGAATATTGTGACATAAAGTGATCTATGCAGAATGAAGTTATTAATTCATGTTTAAGCTTCAAAGTTCAAATCATTTTACACTATGACGAAATAGAAATTTCAGTTTGCGTTTAAATTTTAAATTGTCTTTTCAATTTAAAAAATTACAAAAATGAAATAACTTCAATTTCAATGCAAAAACTTGCAACATTTAATAACAAATGATGTTGGTTCTATCTTTTGTACTATTACTATTGTTGTTGTATTTTTAATAATCCAGCTATGCAAGTACATAAACATAAAAGGTAAAATCGAACATGAAAGTACGTTTCAGAAGTTAAAACAAAATATATACATAGTAGGCACAGCTCCACTTTTGAGATTTGTAGTAGGCACAATTCCACTTCTTAGTTTTGCTAAATGCGAGTAGGCATATTTCCACTTTTGAGATTTGACGATGAGTAGGCTGAATTCCACTAGGCATAAGTGGAATAAAGCAAACCACTAGGTTAGGTTAGGTAAAACACACTCACTGGAATCAGAAGATTCCGCAGTAACTGTTTCGGGAAAATCAATTAAAGATAATTGATTTTCTAGGCGGCGCACCGAATCAGCACTTGAAATCACTCTAGGGTTTGTGAACACAAAAGTATTCGAGGACGGATGAAAGAATCTGTATTCATTTGTTTTTGTACTTTGCAGAACGTAACCGAGTTGAAAATTTACCTTGAAGGAGGTGCGCTGGTCTTCGTACATTTTATCCACAGCATCAGTCAAAACAGAAGTAGAAAATTTGGCTAGGGGAAAATTGTAGATGACTTTAGGGCCATGCTGAATTTTATAGAGGTGGTAGATTTCACTGGCATAGTCCATTAGTTGCTGATCCAAGGGGTCTGACTCTGGGCTGTGTTCGCCAAAACCGATCTGATCTTGACTGCTGTTCTGCTGACTTGCTACAACAAAACAAAGATGTCGAGCTCGCGCGCGCCGAGGACCCCCACTCAACCCCCTTGAAAGGGGGGGGGGGGTGTGCACATATTCCAAGAAATATATGCGAAACTTGATTTGAAAATATTGCATACAGAGATTGCTGTTATAACGTTAGACAACTCAAATAGTTGGTTGCTGAAATGTCGTCGAGTTAACTATACGGTGGTGCTGCTTGTTTTGCTCTTCTCCGCAGGAGATTGCCTTGGGTAATTTACAGTTAAACCAACGACATTCTATTTTGTGAACATATTAGTAAAATTTAATTTAGTTTTGGAAAATGAACTTGCAACTGACCTACTTACAACTTGCACTGACCAGACCGCACTGAAGACAACTTGAACTGCCAACACCGTCCTCCTCAACCAGTTCTTCGGCATGCAAACCTCCGGGTCACAGACCGCGATTCCATAGGATTCAGTGAATTCTATAAAAACGAAGATAATTCTGTTTAGGTCGCCGCTATATCTAAATTTATTTGCTGTGTCTGCATTTTCGTGCTGGATTTTGACTCTTTCATTTTTGTTATTCGCCAGGACCGTTGCAGGTGAGTGAAATATTATATACATGTTCAAAACTTAGTCTTACCTCTAGCACTGGACCCAGTGTGCTGGACAGCTGATGGTTCCTGTCTAGCTGAATGAGGTAGGCGAAAATGAATGCGCAAATGTTTCAGGGTATTGAATGATTCATGGCAGCTGATGCATAGATAAACGTCGGTCTGACGGGTCTGTAGGTGGCGGCGCAAAGCAGGCAAGGATACACATAGATGCAGGCAAATTTGACAACGCAGGGCAAACATGTAGTCAGCTAATTAGTCTGAAATAGTAAAGCGTTCTTTTATTTTTAGGCTTCCGATGTTTCAAGTCATGCGATTGATTTCATCAGTTTGCTTTAATCGACTGCGCTAGGAAACTGGAACGTTTTCCCACTTTAACAAAGGTGCCACCTAAGGTTCAGTCCTACCATAATTTGGACTTTGCGTGTAACTGTAACATTACAGTAACAGCTAATATGTCGGTTCTTTCTGGCATTGTATAGGTTAAATTTGATAAGCTGTGCAACACCACGTCTGCATCTGTGTCTTGGAGACCCTCGATAAAGCCTTATTTTAAGATGGTCAACAATGATTTCTGTGCTCAAGCGATGACGACCACCACGCCTGTTTTGAATTACTACAATAAAGCATTATTAGACATATTTACTCGCCAACAGCGTCCAGTTCATCATCCTGAGCAGGATGGGATAGACAGCGCAGATCAGAATTCTGAGGGAAATTTTCGCAGCTTGATGACACCATTTGAATCTGATTGGGGAATGCCTTTGCAAATCCAACAGGGTCCAAAGCGGCGCAGTCATTGGATTCAATAATTCCATGACGCAAGTAGAAATTGGAATAAGTGGGCGGAATTTGAGAAAATTTCGGAAAAAAAAGGATTTCGGACATCGGAATGACGCCTCAGTGCACAAGCACAACAGGCAAAATACAAACATAGCTAAAACAATTAACAAACAGATTAAGCAGTTTCATTAAATATTAAAATGGATTTAGAGATTGCAGTAAAACGCACTACAAAGACTAAAATATAGGAACAAGTTTTTGAAAAATGAAAAATTCCTGTTTTTAAACAAATGTAAAATATTTTATAGCTAAATTTATATACAAATACACACCAAGTGATACAAAACGTAAAAAGGAATGCTACTGGTGCGAGTGCGACTGGTGTGAAGTTTCGCTTGCACCTTTTTTGACTAATTTGCATAAACGAATCTATCTGTTGTAGTACAGTGAAGTTTTCTTGAGCTATATGGACTTATTCAGCCGAAACAGAACAAATTAACTTTGCCGTCCACCAGCCGGATATGATTAATAGACAAATTGAGACTAATGCTTTCGTGAATTATGGTTACGCTTCGTAAAAAAACTGACAGACAGCTATGAGCTAAAACTAAGTATATAGAAAAATCGTTACCTTTTACAAAAACGCTTGGCATAGCAATTCTACGCCCTCCTAATTGAAATGCAATTCATCATGGGAATACAATTGAGCTTTGATGATTCCAGAGGAGGTGTAGGAGAATCTTGAGAGATTATCAATGAATTCAATTCTTTCTCCAAATGGGTGTGACCAAAGAAGAATTTCAGAGGTTAGGGATTAAGAATTGGAGAATACAATCTTCTGACTATGAACTGGGCTATTTGTCAGAAAGACGTGGGACTGGAAGACTGAAGATAATTTTAGACGGAACACAGTTAGCTATTTCCGCAATGCTAGACTTAAATAAGTTGATAATTTCCTCAAGCGAATTAACCACGGAATAGCCCTTATTCGCGAAGTCGTTTGTGCAGAGTGAACGACCACTAAATCGTTGCTTCGAAAACGTGAAGCACGAGACTTTATTTCGGTAACAATGAAATCAAGCCCTTTGCCTGAGAAAGGGTAAACCTTAAATCCTGCGGGTTTGGCATGCAGTACAATGCTATCCCCAAACAAATATTTCATAGCTGAGTTAAATTAAACTAACGGGGCCGCAGAGAAAGTGCAGTATTTAAACGAAACCTTATCTGTAAATGCGACCTTAATTGTTTGCTAATTTAAGTGGTAATTTGGACATAGACCTTAATTGTACGTGATTTAAGTGTCCACTTATAATAGGGACAGTTTTTGTTTTCTAAATTGCTTTCGAATGTTGAATTCCTGACGCTTAAGGCCTTTAGAAATGACGTAAGTTCAAATACGTAATGTTTGCACTATCGCTTAGTCAAGTATGGATTGGCGTGTTCAAAGATTGAGTCTAGGATGTTATTTACATTAAGTATAGGTAAGTAAATGGTTGAGTGGAGTTTGGGAAGTTGAATAATACTTAATACTAAAGACAGATAAAGATTTTCTACGTCTGCAATTTGTACAGGTTGATCAATTCATGAATGACATATAAAGTCGCTAATAACAAAAACACTATAAACATACTATTACTAAGCTTAGACATAAATCGATAATTCAAAAACGTACATTGCCGGAAAGCTTCCAAGTCCAAAAACGTCCATCAAACTACAAAGACAAATACTACTACAGTAAAGAAACAAAGAATCAACATGAATCTATTCGAACTTTATTTATTTTTGTGTACGCGTAGTTTGGTGCATTTGAGTTTGAAGTATCATGAAGTGGCGCTTGAAATGTGCTCTATAACTTTTACAGATTTGCTTCGCTAATACTAATTAGGACTAAGACTAATTCGTGGACAGGGAGCAATAGTTGGCGTGTTTTTTGTTGACGCTTTTTGTTGAGGCAGTGTTTGCAACTGGGGCTAATGCAAAGCTCCTCATATTTGGCAGAAACAGATCGTAACGAGACTGTTTCTTTCCATTGGGACCATAACCAGCTAGAACGGAGCTGACCATTACCATATCGGAGTGAATCCCCTCTTCCGAGGAAACCTCCGTACATATTGGCTAGCTCCAAGCAGGCCTCCAAGGTAAACTTCAAAGGCAGGTTCGACTGTGCTAGGGCTCCAAAAAGGACAAGCGGCGTCGAACAGTGTAAGGAGGTTCGACTTCATGGTCAAATAGGCTGGGGAGTTTTGTGGTTTTGGAGGAGGGTGGGGGCTGGGTATACTCCGCTGAACGAGACACTGAGGCCATCCTAGATCGGTTTGACTCCTGATGATGGACATTTAGATGAAAATGGGGTAAGGGTTGGGGCTCCTCTGAGCTCCAGATGACCATGCTAAGGTTTCAGTCCCTTCAAATACAAGGGCTGTATTAACTGAGCAGTGGTCAGACCGAGGGCGCACATCGGGGCTTATTGACGGTGCCCCAAAGTTGGCGTACTCTGGTTCTGGAAGAGGCCATGGGAAGTGGGTTGATGATCAACTTGAGGACTGGGTTGGGTTGGAGGTCAGTCTGGTCACCTCCTTATGGCAGGTCTGCGCTTGAGGTTTGAGGCTCTCCGCCACATTCGGGCTCGCCAACATACGTGGAAATCCGAGGTGGTTGGACCCTAGGTTGTCGACCGTGCATATGCTGATAGGACAGTGTTGCCACCCGTGCCCATCTTGGGTGCACCTGAATCACAACTTGGGCCCATATGTTCTGGAGTTGTGGCTGTTGGGGCAAGAATTGGAATTAAGTCGAATTCCGTATGGCGGGGTTTCCATAATTTGAGGGGGGTCGATTATCTGGAAAAATTTCACAAAACGGAACACTAGAATCCTAGACCGGGCAGCCTAATGGAAGGCTGACTTAAGTACGACCAAAAAATGTGTGTACAAACTTCGACCGTTTATAGCAGATTAATCTTTGGAGTAAACCCCAACAATGTATATATTTTTAGAATACTCCAGGACCCGAGATTTCAAAATCCGGAAAAACCCGGAATTCCGGGTTTCATTCACGGAAAATCTAAAATTTCTAGTTTTTCGCCCAATTTTTATCGCAATCAAAATTTTGTTTTGAGGATCGAATAGAGCTGGTACCGCTGCATATTTTTGCTCTTAGAAATTTTTCACGAAAATGCACCCAGTTTCCGAAATTCCGGGTTTTCAGAATTTCCGGAATTTAAAAATTTTTTCCAATAGCCACAAGATGGGCATCATTCGAAAGCTCTTATCGAGCTGAACAACTTTTGTAATCGAATGAACTTTTGAAAATGCACACAATTCCTGGAATTCGAGAAAACCGGATTTTCCGGATTTAAAAATTTTGTCCAATACCCCACAACATGGGTATCATTCGAACGCTCTTGATGAGCTAAACAAATTCTGTAATAGGACCAATGTCTGAAAATGCACACAATTCCCGAAATTCACGAATTCCGGATTTCACTCTAGCTTGGAAGGTATTAGCGAATTTTGAGAATTGGGAATGGGCTAATTTCTGCGAGTTCATTCTATTACAAAAGTTGTTCAGCTCGATAAGAGCTTTCAAATGATACCAATCTTGTGGGTATTGGAGAAAATTTTTAAAATGTGGAAATTTTGAAAACCCGGAATTCCGGAAATTGGGTGCATTTTCGTGAAAAATTTCTAAGAGCAAAAATATGCAGCGGGAACAGGTCTATTCGATCCTCAAAACAAAATTTTGATTGCGATAAAAATTGGGCGAAAACTAAAAATTTTAGATTTTCCGTGAATGAAACAGGGAATTCCGGATTTTTCCGAATTTTCGAAATCTCTGGTTCCTGAGGATTCTAAAAATATATACATTGTTGTTTACTCCGAAGGTTAATCTGCTATAAACGGTCGAAGTTTGTACACACATTTTTTGGTCGTACTATAGTAAATAAATTTGCGAGGAGCTGACCTTCAGGGGCCTGAATTTTCCGGCCCGGCCCGTAAAAATTTCACCTCGGCCCGGCCCGGCCCGTTTGAAACATTTTCGACCTCGGCCCGGCCCGGCGCGCTCCAACTTAGGACCGGCCCGTAAGCTCAAAAGTTGAGCCCGGCCCGGCCCGGGCCCGTTTTTGCTAATTTTTTGTCGTTAGCCAAAATAAAAGTAAGGGTTTAAAATGCATAGAATTTTCTTCCTGATCGCAGATACCATTTTTAAACGATTTCTCGTAGCTCATGTTTATTTTGAGCGATTAAGAACAGTCAGCGGTTCCGTTCTTGGTTATACGGAAGAATTCACTGACTGACCAGCTTCGTTGATTCAAATATAACTTGCAATTAATTAGGAAGAAGGCATACTTTCCAAATATTAAAAATAATTATATAAATAACGTAATTTCAGACGCTAATGTACAAATCCTAGCTAAATGTTACGTTATGTAAACACAAATAATCTAACTGCTAGTAACTCTGACAGAGAAAGGAAATCAAGTCAGGTCGGACGAAAACAGCAATGATTATTCAAAATTATATTTGGAAAATACTAAAATCTCCAGTATAAATTGCCGAAACTAAAAAGAAGACACAACCTCCTAATGAAAATAGCAGGCCCGGCCCGAAGCCCAACCCGTTCTAGTACTCAGCCCGCACCCATATTTTTCCTACCTCGGCCATGCCCGGCCCGGCCCGTTTCACGTGCCTTTCGTGCTTACGGGCCTGAGTGAAGGTCTGGGAAGAGCAATTTGGAATGATTTTTATAAAGCAGCCTTGACTGGGCGACCTAATGTAATGGGATGAGCCGGGGATAAAATCATTAAGCTAAATACCACTGCTAGGACTAGCGCAACTGTAAGCAAACCGCAATAACAATATATATATATATAAATTAAAAATAATATATTAAATGCCTTTGACAATCTCTGCCATTGGTTGCTTGCGAAAAAATCCGAGATTCCGAGCTTCACTTAGGGAAAATTTTAAATTTTGGTTTTTCGCCTAATTTTTATCGCAATCAAAATTTTGTTTCCACGGTGGAATAGAACTGGTCTGCATGCACATGTTTGGTCTTACAAATGCCACCTCATCCCAGTCTGTATTCCAGTTAGGGGTAGTGCCAGCTTAGATCTTACAAACTTAACGAAAATGCACCGAACTTTCCGAAATTTTGGAGTTTTTTTAATTTTCTGGAGTTTGAAAATTTTTACCAATCACAACAGGATGGATATCCTTCGAAAGCACTTAACGAGCCGAACAATTTATCTGATAGAATAAAGTCTTGAAAGTGCACTCAGTTCCCGAAATCAGCGAATACTTGATTTTGCAGATTTCAAAAATTTCTCCACTGCTCCACAATATGGGTATCGCTTTGATGCTTTTGATAACCTGAACAACTTTTCTAATAGAGCCGACAAAATACTTCCTCAAGAAAGGCTCCCACTTTTCGGGATCTACGAAAAACTCCTTACTAGAGTTGAACTTAGCTTTAATAAATTCGAGAATTTGGAGCATTTTAAATACTGGTTTTATTATAAGGTTTGTTCAGCAAATGAAGAGCATTCAAATTATATCCATTGTGTGGGGTATTGGCAGAAATTATTATTAATATTTTTAGCATCAGCACTGACAATTATGTATAATAATAAATCATCTTTTGCAATGAGATTTTACAATATCAGAACTAAATTTGTATAAACTAAACGAAAATTCTGAAATTTTAATAGTGGAACCTAACTGGATTCAAAAATGTTTCGGAAAAGTATGCTCTAACCCGGAGAGTGTCTCAGTTTTGCTTTGGTTTTGGGTAGTTCCAGGTATCCGGGTCTCAACTTTTGTACTTGAGCCCATATCTACTAGGATCATGATTAGCAAATCAACAAGCTTGTGGTGGTCAAATGAAAGTAAAAAGAGGAAAAAATTAGCAGCAATAAAATATTTAATTTGTTTCGGGTTGAGTCACGAAACGACTGCCGCAATTAGGTTTGGTGAGCGAGCCAGATATAAACCGGAAAGCTAAAGACTTCCGGATTCGGAAAAATTTGTACATTCTACTTTCCTTAGCAGACTTTGCGCGCTTCCCTATGGACTTTAGACAGCACATACAACGCTTAACCGGCTACAAACTACTTAAGAATCAAAGTAATAAACTTTTAACAAAGAGTAAATAATTGCAAAAATGTAAACCACTGTAGGATTTCTCTTCTTTTCACTGTAAAACCGGGCTTCGACCAGATTACGCGAATGATCTCCCGATTGGGGTGGGGTCCCCATAGCATACCCCTCGCCGTTCGGATGGGGGGGGGGGGTCCCAACAGTTAGTGAGGCTGAAGAAACCCCCCCCGTTTGAGAGATTCTAGCCTTGTAGAGGGATTTCCGTTTGGGGTGTTGCCAATTGAAGTGACCCCCCACCCAAATCAGGGCTCTTTTAGCGATCCCCCGCGGTGACCATTCTCACAAGGTTCGTTTCAGTTTTTTCACCTGCCCTCAAACTTGAAGGGTTTCTACAATTTGATTGGCTTAGGTGACTTCCCCCGTAAAGAGAGGGACAATGTTCTGTCTACCCTAAACGGGGGGATTTTCGTATTCTGGTCGGAGCTCCAACTACACTCTAGTGGCTTACTCTTCTTCTAATATGCAGTGCAATTTAGCGCTCCTAATTTTGCTTACAGTATACATCATCCTAAAAGTCTGACCTCCGTTTATGCAGCATATTAGCTATACGCTATGCTTATACGAGTTGCGTGGTCCCTATACTGATCTGTATACTGAAATGTATGTATTAAAATACTGATGTGTATTAGTGATGGGCTGTTTACACAGCTGAATCGGTGGTTGATCTGAGAATCATCAAAACCTCATTCTGAGCTACAAATTGGCTTCCCAGCTTATATTTATTGTTGCCTTTTTAATTATAAATTGATAGTTCTCAAAAATAACATTGGCTTAGCACAATATGACATAAAATGTTTTCGCCATGTTAGCCAGTCTTCGCCGGACCCGTTCTGCCAGCCATATTGGTAAATCTGACATTGACATTTTGTTGTAATGTTGCTACCTCATAATTTCTAAAGTGCATTTTAGTACAGTGGTTGTATTTCCGACTTCGATTTGTTATGTCTGTGGTTTGCTTCCTGGTAGAGAGGAATTCTTGCTCGATTACAAAAGAGTGAAAATGACATTTTAAAAGGAAAGGTAATCGAGTGTTGATGTTCAACCCTTAAATGCATAACTTGGGTCAAATTGGCCCACCTCCTTGTTAAAATAGCTGTATACAGTGTAGAATTGTCATCCGACGACCTCTTGTGGCATCCTACAAATCGCTGGTACAACCAATAACCAAGGCAAAGTCGCTGGAAAATTCTTCAACAATTTTTCTTCAACAATAAAAATAAGCAAGTGTTACATCAATAAAATGCAGTAGCGAAATATGTGAACCAAATCATAAAAACACAAAAATTATAGAGCTACTACAAAACGTGGAATTATGAACGTATGGACCACTTTGAGCTTTTCCGCAGTTTCAAGCTTCCAATTCGCAACAAACAAAGATTTCTCTACAAAACAAACAGAAAGTTTCTAAACTGAAAGAATTAGGTTGCCAGTCAAGTATTAACCGTACACCTTTACAGAAGCCAGGACGCCTCAGTGATACCGCCAATACTTGCACTTTGGCAAAAGCCTAACTCCTCCATTTCCGACACAACGAAGTGTGTATATTGCCTTTTGGAGAAGCCAGTACGCCTCGGCAATTCCACTTCGTCATGTTCTACTACGTAAGACTACTAGTAAGAATGCAAGACGGCTCAAGGTGCAATGGGCTACTAGATTTGTGTTGCCGACCCTGCTTTCGCGTTTAGTCATTGACGACGACTGAACGAATTGCCTAACCAGAAGAAGAAAAAGGACAGCGAAACGAGGAGAAATGGCGCCATAGTTTGACAGAAGAAAACTGGATAAACTATTCGTCAGCATCTAAACTACCAGCCGTAAATTATTGATGTGAGAGACAAACTCTTCACCAGTGTCGGGATCTTCGACTAAGTAATTTACAGGAGACGTTTTCGCACGCACAACCAACACTTTCCTTAGGCGAACTAAGTGCTCTTCAAACGTAGCTGAGTAAATTATGATATCATCGATGTAAACTAAACACGTTTTCCACTGTAAACCCCTAAGCACAAATTGCATCATCCGTTGGAACGTAGCTGCGGCGTTGCATAGTCCGAAAGGCATAACGTTGAAGTGGTACAAACCACTCTGACAAATAAAAGCTGTCTTCTCCTTATCCTCCTCGGCCATTGGAATTTGCCAATAACCAGAACAAAGGTCTAAGCAAGTAAAATACTTTGACGTCCCTAGAGCGTCTAATGATTCATCTACACGCGGAATTGGATGAGAATCCTTACGCGTGATGTCATTCAGACGACGAAAGTCGATACAAAACCGATCCGAACCGTCTTTTTTCTTGACGATAACTACGGGTGCTGCCCATGGACTTGTAGACGGACTGATTACCCCTCGCTCAAGCATTGTTTCGATGTTGTCACTTATAACTTTTTTGCGTGCTTCAGGCTCCCGATAGTGCTGCAATTTAATCGGAGGAGAACTCCCTGTTTCAATTCGATGTTCAATGACGGTGGTTTTACCAACGTCTTTGTCATCTTTAGAAAACCTGTCCTCAAACTCACAAAGCAAAGACTTTAACTGCTCCATCTCATCAGCTGACAAGTGGCCGCTAAGCCCGTTTAACTTAACACCAGTGGGAAGCGTTGATTTTTGGTCATCCGGGAGAAGCGCATTACACGTCGCCACGTTAGCATATTCACTGTCGCTCAGTTGCCGAACTTCGCCGCCGTGGAAACTAACTTCGCCCAATGAAGTACCCTTCTTAAGTCTTATCGGCTTCTCACCCAAATTAGCCAAACGTATTGGAATTACGTCTGAGTTTCGTACAAGAGCTCTAGCGATAACTGGTTGCTTTTGGGAAGCTCTACGAAACTGGGGCAACGGTTCAAAAAGTAAGGTGTCTGCATCGTGCACATTACCATCCAGCACGGCGGGCACAACAAACTCAGTGAAAGGAGTCAGGGTCAAAGATTCTGACAACAGAACTGCTGCTGAAAAAGAACGGCTAGATTGCTTTGAAACAGAACGACTACCTAAATGATAAAAGTGTTTCAGGGATTTGCCCAAAGAATTCAGTTGAGAAGACTGTCCGCCGTAGAAATTACGCAGAGAATTAACTGCCTCGCCAGTTCGCGTAATGGCGGAGCTTACTTCAGAAAGCTTAGCGGAAGAATCCACTATCAACTCCCGATTTACTAAATCCAGCTGAAAAGGTTTCCCATAAAGAAAATTTGTTCCAAGGATAACGTCAAACCGACAGTTTTTAACAACATAAAAAGAACAATCATAGGAACGATTCGCTAGTGCCACGCGGGATTTAATTATGCCAAGAACGACTAGAGGACTGCCGGTCACTCCCACTGGACTACAGCACAAGGAACGCTCAAGAGAAGGACAACTAGGTAAGCTTTTCCAAAAAGATTCACTAACAACAGAAATACTAGAACCGGTATCAATCAAAACATCAGAAGCAACAGAATCAACAAAGCCGCGAATAATAAATGGACTACTAACTAAAGAAAAATTATTAACAGATGCAGAAATCATACTAGAAATACAAAAACAAAAAGAACACAGAGAAGAATCATCGCCCGGGCAAAGAAATTGATTACGATTAGAAAAGAAACAATCATCTGCACAGCCAAACCCCTCACTCGCTCTAGCCAAGGAAGGGCCGACTAGTTTCCCAAACCAGAACCTCCTCCACGACGACCTCTACCACTTCTACCTCTGCCATAGCCATTCCATTGCCTTCTGCCACGGAAAGTCTGATTGGGACAACGCGATGCAAAGTGCCCCGAAGCACCACAGATATAGCAGGAATTACCCCCTGAAAAACTCTGAGTATAGAACGAATGCGGTGCCTGAAAATTCCCGCTTGCGCTTTGAGCAGCTGTCATTTGACCTAATTGTTGGGTCAGAGTACCCAAAGACATAGTTAACTGCTCTAGTTTGTCTTCGACTTTCGGCAAACGATGAGAAGAAAGATCAGCAGCTGAATCGGGCGGGATTGCAGCAACTGCAGTAGCCTTTTGCATTGCATCTAATGACTTCAAAATTTTACCGTTTTGCTCGTGCATCTGATTGAAACGTTTTTCTAGTTTCACTACCGCAGAATCACCCGAAGAAGGCGGAAACATTTTAAAGGAGAATTCCTCTTTTCTAGCAATTTCGATAGCTTTGGCCAAAGTATTTGGATTCTGCTTCAGTAACGCTTTTCGAATATATGGAAGGGACTGATTTTGTAAAATCAAAATCAGTTCCTTCTCACGAGACTCTGCCGTTAAACCAGGTCTCGCGACATCGAGCATCCGCTCAATTTTGTCTAAGAAGCTTGAAACTGTTTCTGAATCCCCTTGAACGCATTCTCGCAATTCACACCACTTTAAACAGGCCTCATTTGGAGGATACAGCTGAGCAATAAAAGCTTGTTTCACGTTATCACATGTGCTCCTTTGCTCCTCATTTAACCTAGCAAACATCCTAGCAGCCATTCCTTCCAAAAATGAAGGGAGAATACGAATTTTGTCAGCGGGTGTCCACCTTTGGGCATTTGCGTATCTATCAAAGCTATCAAACCATTCGCGCACGTCTTCATTATTACTACAGTTCAAGCGAGGGAGAGAAGGACAAGCTACAAACGAAACCACAGGAGGGATGGCTGCTTGAACGTTAATTTGTGGATCCTGCTGCATTCTAATTTGATCAAAATTTAACCCCAAATTTTGAATTTCCCGTCTTCCAATCCTAGACATATCATTTTAACAACTGCTCCGGTTCACATATTTCGTACCTGTCATATTTATGTTAACGAAGCGTCTCAGTTGTTATTTCAATCGTTTTCCAAATAAGCTGATCTTCTGAAAGGATCGACGTCTTTCCACTCAGTCTCTCAAACAGCAGGGAAAATTACATGACCATCCATGCAGGAGAAGCCACCATCAAGGAAACCCAAAAATAGGAAATAAGAGCAGGGCCGGCTGCCGCTTCCCGGCCGATGCACCAAATGCAGTGCCTCTTCCGTCGTTAAATGCTGCAGTTAATCTGACGATGTTCCAATGCAAACACTTTTATTGGGCATAAGCTATCAAATAACAAGATGATCACAAGAGTATGCAGTAGTAGTTGTAGTACGAAGTATGTGATCAGAACTCCAGAAAAATCTAAACTCTTTTTTCTAGTTTCTTAGGTCTTTTACGCTACAGTATACAGTGTAGAATTGTCATCCGACGACCTCTTGTGGCATCCTACAAATCGCTGGTACAACCAATAACCAAGGCAAAGTCGCTGGAAAATTCTTCAACAATTTTAATGACTCAATTTGGTTCAATGTCCAGTCAGTTTATTTATCCACTCTTTTCTCCCTAGATACATACAGTTTCTAATTGAGTGCATAATTAATGTAAGCTTATTCAAAGGAACCTTAACCTTTTTAGGTTGCACCCTTCCTGACAAAGATCCTGCTTCCGACCCTATATTTGTGACAACGTCCAGTTCAGATGGAGTTATTTCTCGTTCACTCCAAACCTTTCACACCCAGGCAAGTAGCCTATACCTGTATAGTTTTCTGTACAATGCTCAATTATCCCAAGAGTACATAATACATAAGAGTAATGTGAAGAATCAACATCTATTACATAATCACTATCTAAATTATTGTGAAACCTTTTAATAAGAAAACTACGATTTATTGAGAGGGTGACATATTTTCAGGACGAATCGTTACTTGCTCGAAACTGCTGCCATTGCAATAGACGAGCGTCTTCCTATCAATTTGCCGCGGTGCTGATTGCGGCTTGCTCCATAGCAGTCCTAGGAAGTATATGGCTCGCAGATGGTAAAAGATTTTTGAGATTAAACTGAAGTTTGACACAAAAATTTGTGTAGAAAACCGACTACTTGTGCAGTAGGAATTTAATACTCACCCATGGTAGCTCCGGCTAAAGAGCCATGGCTCATTTTCTTGCTAAGTAAAACTTGAAAGTGTTCCTAAAACATTGAACGGAAAATAATTCTTATATTAAAAGATGCTCTTTCAGCAGCCACAAAAGCCTGTGTGGTTTTTGAAATTTTAGATAGTTTACAGTGGAAACGACGCCTACGAATTCATGATAAAAGAGGTAATTGATAATTTGAATATTAAGTTTATCAGTTAGTCGATTTGATTAAAGAAAAATATCATGTCTGATAAACTCTGATATCTGATGATATACCTAGTTAAGATTGCATAGCTCGTTCAGTTAGCTTTGGATTAAACAATTACCAGGTATTCCCATCCTATTCAGGTGACAGCATGGAATTCTCAAAAAAAATTTTTCATTTTGTTTTCATTTCATTTTGTTTTCATTTCTTTTTTTTCTTTTCATTTTTCTGTTTAATGAAAGATCGCCCGACTTTCCTTCCACCCCTCCACCCATCTATGTTTAACACTGTAAAAATGGGTGGAAAAAATTTCCACCCTTCCACCCATTTTTTTGGTTTCTTTTCAATTTTTTTTTGTTCAATGAAAGATCGCCCGACTTTCCTTCCACCCCTCCACCCATCTATGTTTAACACTGTAAAAATGGGTGGAAAAAATTTCCACCCTTCCACCCATTTTTTTGTTTTCTTTTCAATTTTTTTTGTTCAATGAAAGACCGCCCGACTTTCCTTCCACCCCTCCACCCATCTATGTTTAACACTGTAAAAATGGGTGGAAAAAATTTCCACCCTTCCACCCATTTTTTTGTATTCTTTTCATTTTTTTTGTTCAATGAAAGATCGCCCGACTTTCCTTCCACCCCTCCACCCATCTATGTTTAACACTGTAAAAATGGGTGGAAAAAATTTCCACCCTTCCACCCATTTTTTGTTTTCTTTTCAATTTGTTTTGTTCAATGAAAGATCGCCCGACTTTCCTTCCACCCCTCCACCCATCTATGTTTAACACTGTAAAAATGGGTGGAAAAAATTTCCACCCTTCCACCCATTTTTTTGTTTTCTTTTCAATTTTTTTTGTTCAATGAAAGATCGCCCGACTTTCCTTCCACCCCTCCACCCATCTATGTTTAACACTGTAAAAATGGGTGGAAAAAATTTCCACCCTTCCACCCACTTTTTTGTTTTCTTTTCAATTTTTTTTGTTCAATGAAAGATCGCCCGACTTTCCTTCCACCCCTCCACCCATCTATGTTTAACACTGTAAAAATGGGTGGAAAAAATTTCCACCCTTCCACCCATTTTTTTGTTTTCTTTTCAATTTTTTTTGTTCAATGAAAGATCGCCCGACTTTCCTTCCACCCCTCCACCCATCTATGTTTAACACTGTAAAAATGGGTGGAAAAAATTTCCACCCTTCCACCCATTTTTTGGTTTTCTTTTCAATTTTTTTTTGTTCAATGAAAGATCGCCATTTTTCCACCCATTTTTTTGTTTTCTTTTCAATTTTTTTTGTTCAATGAAAGACCGCCCGACTTTCCTTCCACCCCTCCACCCATCTATGTTTAACACTGTAAAAATGGGTGGAAAAAATTTCCACCCTTCCACCCATTTTTTTGTTTTCTTTTCAATTTTTTTTTGTTCAATGAAAGATCGCCCGACTTTCCTTCCACCCCTCCACCCATCTATGTTTAACACTGTAAAAATGGGTGGAAAAAATTTCCACCCTTCCACCCATTTTTTTGTTTTCTTTTCAATTTTTTTTGTTCAATGAAAGATCGCCCGACTTTCCTTCCACCCCTCCACCCATCTATGTTTAACACTGTAAAAATGGGTGGAAAAAATTTCCACCCTTCCACCCATTTTTTTGTTTTCTTTTCAATTTTTTTTGTTCAATGAAAGACCGCCCGACTTTCCTTCCACCCCTCCACCCATCTATGTTTAACACTGTAAAAATGGGTGGAAAAAATTTCCACCCTTCCACCCATTTTTTTGTTTTCTTTTCAATTTTTTTGGTTCAATGAAAGACCGCCCGACTTTCCTTCCACCCCTCCACCCATCTATGTTTAACACTGTAAAAATGGGTGGAAAAAATTTCCACCCTTCCACCCATTTTTTTGTTTTCTTTTCAATTTTTTTGTTCAATGAAAGACCGCCCGACTTTTCTTCCACCCCTCCACCCATCTATGTTTAACACTGTAAAAATGGGTGGAAAAAATTTCCACCCTTCCACCCATTTTTTTGTTTTCTTTTCAATTTTTTTTGTTCATGAAAGACCGCCCGACTTTCCTTCCACCCCTCCACCCATCTATGTTTAACACTGTAAAAATGGGTGGAAAAATTTCCACCCTTCCACCCATTTTTTTGTTTTCTTTTCAATTTTTTTGTTTAATGAAAGATCACCCGACTTTCCTTCCACCCCTCCACCCATCTATGTTTAACACTGTAAAAATGGGTGGAAAAAATTTCCACCCCTCCACCCATTTTTTTGTTTTCTTTTCAATTTTTTTGCTCAATGAAAGATCGCCCGACTTTCCTTCCACCCCTCCACCCATCTATGTTTAACACTGTAAAAATGGGTGGAAAAAATTTCCACCCCTCCACCCTTTTTTTTGTTTTCTTTTCCTTTTTTATTTCAATGAAAGACCCCCCGACTACCCTTCCACCCCTCCACCCATCTATGTTTAGCACTGTAAAAATGGGTGGAAAAAATTTCCACCCCTCCACCCTTTTTTTGTTTTCATTTCCTTTTTTTGTTCAATGAAAGACCCCCCCGACTACCCTTCCACCCCTCCACCCATCTATGTTTAGCACTGTAAAAATGGGTGGAAAAAATTTCCACCCCTCCACCCTTTTTTTGTTTTCATTTCCTTTTTTTTTTGTTCAATGAAAGACCCCCCGACTACCCTTCCACCCCTCCACCCATCTATGTTTAGCACTGTAAAAATGGGTGGAAAAAATTTCCACCCCTCCACCCTTTTTTTGTTTTCATTTCCTTTTTATTTCAATGAAAGACCCCCCGACTACCCTTCCACCCCTCCACCCATCTATGTTTAGCACTGTAAAAATGGGTGGAAAAAATTTCCACCCCTCCACCCTTTTTTTGTTTTCATTTCCTTTTTTATTTCAATGAAAGACCCCCCGACTACCCTTCCACCCCTCCACCCATCTATGTTTAGCACTGTAAAAATGGGTGGAAAAAATTTCCACCCCTCCACCCTTTTTTGTTTTCATTTCCTTTTTTATTTCAATGAAAGACCCCCGACTATCCTTCCACCCCTCCACCCATCTATGTTTAGCACTGTAAAAATGGGTGGAAAAAATTTCCACCCCTCCACCCTTTTTTTGGTTTCATTTCCTTTTTATTTCAATGAAAGACCCCACGACTATCCTTCCACTCATCCCGGCTTCCTTCCTTCGGTTTGGGTTGCGTTTAGTTATTATCATTGTGAATCATCAAATCGCAAAATCTTTAAAGAGTAACCCAAAAAACCAGTCTTTCATTTATTTAACGCATGTGTGAGAAAAAACAATACAACAGAATAGAAAGCAAACTGATGATAACAACGACAATAATAACCGTTAACTCTGACCCACTACCCTTCAGTAGAGTAAATCTAAAATAAACTACCTGAGAATCCCCCTGTGCATCTTTCACTTGTATTAAACGTTTTCGGTTGTGTCTTTAAAAAACAAACAAAAAACAAAAACGGTTGTATAATAACTTTAACTGCATCATTTGGTATGGGTTTTTTTGTTTTAATAATAACCAATTTCAAAAAGGCCGACACGAAAACAAATTAAACTATCTTCCGTGGACTGTAAGTACTCCTATCAACGTCTAGTATCTGATAACAATAGCCAAATTTGGATGTTCACGTATGTAGAACCAGCTTCCCCGTATTCTCCGTGATACTTAACAACCTTTAAAAATAAACGAAAATAAAAATATATTTTTCAAACCAAAAGCTTTTCATCTTATTCTCAAAGAAGGGTATTCCTCGTAAACATAATGCCTTTACCATCCCCCTTATCTCGTGCCCGCACAAAGATTTTAACAAAGTAAGATCACTAAAAACAATAACGATACGCATCCAGGCGTTAATCTCTAGTTTCCTATAGCAAGGTAGGAAACAAAACAATAAAACAGCAGAACATCTAACGATAATATAGTAACAATTCATTAACGTATAAAAACAATGCATCTTTAACACAACTACAAAGAAAACAATTAAAGATAGAATCCGCTAGCGACTTTAAAGTTTTTGAAGAATTTGTGTAATCAACATCATCCCCTTAAAAGGTACTATCCCGGTATTTAATCTCTACTAAATTAGAAACTCAGAACAAAGAAATACAACTTATTCATAAAGAAAACGCAAAAAAGAACCGAAATGTCTTCTCCAAACCAACCCTCCTTTGGCAAAAAATAAACATTTTTTGATAAATGCAACCAGGCACCGGTTCTACAGTTGAATACCTTATAACAAAACAATAGTAATCAACAAACAATAGAAATATAACAGACAACAGATTTCATAAAAAAATCACTACATTAAACAACAATATGTATACAAAAATAAAACACTCTACAGAGATGAGCAAGAAAAAAATAGCAGAAATATTTTTGGACTAATAATAAAAACGAATAATTGTCCATGATTAGTTGTCTTTTTATTAGCTATTACTTAACAAATATATATACGAATGCACACTGTTGGTAATTATCATTTTCTGCTCATATTGAAATCTGCTATTGTTTTGCTACTGCCCCTATTTGGAAACACTGGTATTAACAATATAAGTTGTCCACAAGAAATTATTCACAAGAAAATCGCAAGCATCAGGAAACAGCTGTTTCCGTCATATGATTTTCAAGTTCCCATGACCTGTTCGTCTTGCTTCCTATAAAGAAAACCACATGAATATAAACTCAGCGAAAGAAAAACAACAATTAGTCTGATATTACATAAGTATAAGCTACGCCACACTTTTGATAAAAAAAGAAGGTAGGGAAATATTTTATTTTTTGATGTAAAAACACATACTTTTTGGAATAGTACTACAAGAAAAATCATATGTGAATTAAACATTTTCATTTACTGACTTTTCGCACCCCTCTGTTTCAGTCCTCATCTTGCGCTTTTTTTCCTTACACGGTTCATGATAATTGGAACTGGAATCATCGGAGGCAGAATCCGAAACAATAAATGAACCCACAGAGCTTGAGTTGGAATCAGTTACGCTAAATCAAGAGTACATAATAGATAAGAGTATGACAGCTGGCAGCTTCTCTGTTATCAGCTGCAGGTACATGCTCTGCACGCTAACGGCTGACCCCCCCCACAAACGTGTATGCTCTCTTCAAACGAATTTGGCCGCTATCTTAGCGTTCTAAAGCTCGAAGCAGACACAAATTGGACGCTCGCAGGCGTTGTGTTTTCGAGCTTTAACACGTAAAGATACGGCGAGTGAACGTACAGAAACGTGTACTGGGTACTGATTTGTGGGGGGGTCACTAGGTACACGTTTGTGGGGGGGGGTCAGCCGTTAGCGTGCAGAGCATGTACCTGCAGCTGATAACAGAGAAGCTGCCAGCTGTCATACTCTTATCTATTATGTACTCTTGGCTAAATATAATAAAACTTTTAAAAATTTCTGTTTCTAGAAAGAAATGAATGAAAGAAGGCTTGTCATCAAAACAAAGAACTGTTAAATTTATCTATTTGCTCTTTACATATTCCCAAAAATATGTATTTTTAGTCAACTCTTTTCCCCATCAAACTGTGCACTTTATAGCACTCTCTACGAACCGAAAATACATAAATAAATAAAAGAAATAAAAGGGGGCAAAGCCTAGTCCTTTAAAAGCTTGTTTTGTCTCTTCCCTTGTCAAAATGAGGGGATCCCACATTTACAAACTATTTGACATTAACAAAGTGTTTTGCTCCTCAATTCCATTTCTCCTATTCTTTTCTATTCTCATCTATTCTTTACTCTATTTTTCCTGATACAGAAAGGATACCAAGGTTCAAACAAAACGCCCTTCTCCCCGGAAAACAAACCACCGAGCTGTGTATGCGTCATAATACTATTGTTTTGTATGTCATTTCACAAAATCGGCAAAACGATTTTTTGTATAAATAGTGATTCAAGCACCCATAAAAAACCTCAACCCTTTTTTTTCGGAGGGGGAAAGCCTTTAAATTTAGATTAAACATAACATTAAAACAAAACAAAACACAACAAATGAACAACACTCTAATAGCATACTACAAATCACTGTTTCCTCCGCCAGAAACACTGCTGTCGCTTCCCAGCGGCTCTTGGGGGTCAGACATTAGATCTGGGCTCTCTTCATCATCTCGTTTACGTTTATCACGTCTAAAAAATGAACAATTAAACAAACAGTTTTTCAATTGCGTATGGCTGTTTTTTATTACATAAGCATAGTCATTTATTCTCTATTGAGACATGTAAAAATATGGAGTATTGATATCACTAAGACAATATGCAGTACTCAATAAAGCTATCGTAAATGCAGTATAATGTATAATTTGCCCAGATTCATCAACGTTAGCCGAGGGTTTTTTGGCGCACGCGAAAAGACAAGTTTTAAAATTTCCTATATTTAAAACATGAACACATGAAGTCGAAATTTTTGAGGTGAAATTACTCAAGAGTAAGAGAAACGACTTGAATTTAAAAAACTCGTTAAAATATACCGTTTGGACAATAAAATATGGGAAGATTCGTGAGATCTAAGGAAGTTACTAAAATGATCCCAAAAATGTACAAAAATGGATTTAAATGTTTTCCAGCCAACCAGAACAAAAAACAAAATAAAAAACCAACTTTTAAATTAAAATCCGTACGATCACACACCCCTCCCCGGCGAGACAAAAAATTTTTGAAAAAACATGGGCAAAAACGTAATTTTTTTCTTAAAATTTTTGTATTTTTCCTAGACTTTTGGAAGTAAGCCAGGAGCCAAAAAGGGAATAAAGGGAGTTTGAGCGAAAAAGGAAATAATAGGAAGGTCGCAAACAATGGAAAAATCAAAAAGGTATTTTTATGCTTAAAATAAAGTTATAAGTCCATGAGTTAACTAAATATTCAGAATTTTCTGAAACGTTGACCTGGAAAACTTAATTTTCCGGCACTTTAGGGCGACACAAAATACATTTAATACAGGTCAGGTGAAAAAGGCGGGGGCTTTCGAAAAAGTGGATGTCCCAGCCTCCCCACCAAAAAAATGGAAAAAGAACCTTTTTCTATTGCAAAAACAAAAGGGCAACAGAGATGCTAGTGTATGAAGGAGAGCGACAATTTTACGGTATAAAACAATTAGCAAATTCCATGGCATACTAATATTTATATACCTACCACGACACACCGCATCATGTTTTCACTACAATCAATAAATTAACAATTCAACTAGTTCACCCTACATGTGACAACAAACAATAGCGCCTTTCCCCCCGTGACTGGTATTACCTTTCGTTGTTATCACCCCGTTTTGACGCTGGAAAGCCAAGATTCTTGGATTGCGTAGTAACTTCTGTATCAACCACTCCATTACTGTGGTCATCATCTCCACCTCTACTGTCAACACTAAAACACCAGACAGCATTATAGCAAGAGTACATAATACGTAAGAGTACGACAGCTGTGATACTTTATGTATTATAGGCGTGAAACATCTTCTGCACGCTAAGGGGTGCCCCCCCCGCAAATTGGACCTTTCACTTAAAAAATATTTCGTCGCTATGCTTGTGTTCTAAAGCTCGAAACGGACACAAAACTCGCGCACGTAGTGCTTGTCTTTACGAGCTTTAGCACATAAAGATAGAGCGAGTAACCGTACCCCCGTTTCGACTGGAGTGTCAATTTGCGGGGAAAAGGTCACTTGATTCCATTATTTCTGAGGGGGGTACTAGACTCGACACCTAAACTCATGCTAGTTGTCGAGTCTAGGGCCTCAAGTGTACCATAAAAACCTCGCAGTCGAGTAGCTACTAGCACTCGACTTGCGAGTCTAGCTTCTCACATGTTTGAACACCAGTAGACTAATCGGGTTCCATAAAACTTTCGTCTTGCCTTACTAGCACGCTACTAGCATTCCTCTGGTTCTCTAGTCTATTTTGACGAGAGAAGCGATACTTAAAGTTTGATAACTTTTTCATTTTTTATCAAAATATATATACTCAAAATCAAGAGACGAACGTTTTTGAATTTTTTTTCAAATGTCTACAAATTTTTATAAAATGTCATTGAGATTTGAAATTTATGCGAGTTTTTACATGATTATGGTTATTTTCTGGCGAACTCGTACTAGCAGTGTTAGTCCTCGCACTAGCACTGCTAGCTTGTCGAGTCGCCGGACTCGCTTAGCTAATTTCGTCGAGTCAAGCGAAAAGTTTTATGGTACGCTTGACTCGACGACCACCACTAGCATTGCGAGTTCTCGCATGCTAGTACCAGCATGCGAGCCAAAGTTTTATGGAACCGGCCCCTGAACAAAAATCCAACGTTAGATTAGACTCTAACGAGAGACGGCTTAGCGGCTTAAACGACTAACTTAAAATACTTAATTTAAGTACGTAGTTTAAGTAGTTTAAGGAATCGTTTGATTTTTGTTTTTTAACAAAAATCTTTTTAAATTACAAAATAAACGAAAACCTTAAAACATTCTTTGTAGCTCTATACTGCTAGTATATTATTTGCCGCTATCTATGTTTAGTATGGGATAATATATAAGAAAAACTTTACCATGTAAAAATTGGATATGCATACTTTCTTCGCTTGTGTAAAAATCTTTTCTCGCGCCAGATCTTTTTCATTGTAACTTGATGCCAGAGTAAAAATTTTTTAGCATAACTAAGCTTACAGAAATAATGATTTTTATTTAAATAAAAAGAAAATAAAACGTTTACGTCATAGAAAAAGGGAAAGTTTCCTCTTAAACGAAATAGAGCACCTTCGTCCTCCCCGGCCCTGCCAAATCTTGAACCAAAAAAAACACTATAAACGAAAAAAATGACCAACCTAATTGATGGATACTGACCATGATATAGAAGCAATTCATTAACAGATGATTTAACACAGAAATTCATTAACAGATGATTTAACACAGAACAAAGTAGCACGTTAACTTTATTGAACAATTCGTCTCATGAAACCGTCTAACGTGGTGTCCCGCAATTTAATCAGAAAGAAAAAAGGCTTAGAATAAACAATTACATCCTATTCAACAAGAAAATGCAAAAACAAATGTAGTACTATGCCAGAAATAGTTGGAAAAGTAATCCAACGTTGCTTTGAAACGAGCGCTGTACTAGTTTTCCAACCTTGTACTACAATGACAAAATTTCTTGGCATTCTACTACTATGCCAATTGACTAATTTACTACAACATATACAATATAAATTCGGGAATTTATAAAAAAAGTAGCGTTCAGAATAATCTCCATATTTTGCTCAATCTTTACGAGAAGTGAAAGACAACTGAAAGCTTCAAGCTCCACCAGATATATTTTCAAATTTTATAGTAAAAATTTAGTTTAAGCCTTTGAACAAGTTTTCCTGACAGAATTTCTCGAGCTTGTCCATAACGGTGGTAGGGCTTGTACATTGACATGGTGTGGTGGGTAGAGGCTTGGAACCCCATAACTAAGCTCCCTTTAAACTTTAAACCCACTTTAAACCAATACTGACAAAATGATTGCCATTCAAGTTGCTCTCATCACGATCTACAATTTTGCTCTTTGAAATATTCGTTCATTCCTTGCGATAAGACATAAACAGCGAAAATTTTTACTATTCCTTGCAAAATCAAATATTGTCCGTTTTGACAGCCTCATCAGCGCAGATAAGTGGGTTAAGTATTGTCACGTTTTGTGCTCCTATAAGGCATAGTATGCCCAATAGAGAGGTCTCTGCGTCGAAGCGGAGAAACTGAAATGTGAAATTTGGAAAATGGAAACTGAATTGCTTTGAACCCAGATTTCTCTGAGCTCGCGCAAACGATTGGAGAAGCAGCTTTGCTAAAGGGCTGCCTTTTGTAAAAAGGGGGCAGCCCAGTAAAAATACTCCTCTTGTCCTAGAAAAAAATTAATAAGTTTCCAGCAAAATCAGAGTCAAAACATTTTTCGGATCCTCTTTGGTCCTACTTGGAAAACTTAAAACTTTAAGCCAAAAAGGAAATAATCATATCACTGTAAAATCCATTCAAATATTAATATCTAGAACACTATAATACATTTATTAAACTCTTAAAGAATTTAACAATAACGTACCAGCGTCCTGCATGCAAAGTTTTCAAATATTCTTCAACACAATTCTAAATTCTCACAACAAATGATGTTAAACAATAAGTAGAAATAATTACAACATTTAATGAAGGCCAGAGCAGATACCAGGCATATAAGAAAAATCGATAGCAGCAATATTGCTAAGCTCAGCAAAGCCCCAACACCTCATGGCAATTGATAAACACGCGAACGTCACGTAGCAATGTACTCTGCATATGCGTACATTACACAACACAATACGATATTTACGCATATGTGTAGGCGTACATTACACAGCACAACACAATATTTACGCATATATATGTCTAGGCGTAGATTACACAGCACAACACAATTTTTACGCATATGTGTAGGCGTAAGTTGTTAACAGCAGTCAAGTCACACCACTAAAAATCAATTCAAAGTTCATAAGCCTATCAGTTGCACTATAAGATAAAAGGGGAAAGCCCCCGCATGTAATTTAACCGAATAGATAGCTAACAGAGTATACGATAAATAATATCCAATACGTATCTTTTTATAAACATATCATATCAGCGACCACTGCAAAAGTAAGTAAGAAGTGACAAGCGAATCATGAAAGCTCAGCAAAAAGGATCTTCCATTTTTATAGTGTAAATATAGCATATCAGTGAGGTGGCGCCTTACTGTGGGAGGGGGTGAGTCATTCATTACATGCAGAGATGCACCGGGGCCGTGACCTCATCATGGCACAGGCCGGGGCCGTCGGGACCTTATATATAAATGTCAAAAAGTGGTCGATACACAGGAAAAAACCCACTTTTAAAGTTGCATCAAAAATTCGATTTTTTCAAAGTTCATTTTTCCTGACAAGTTTTGTATCATTTGAAAGCATATATATGGCCTGGACATTTCAAAAATGCAAACTATCTCTCAACTGCTTACCATTAATTAGTTTTGGCTAATTAACGGATTTCCCAATCCGCATAGTGCCTTTATAGCTCGTATTATTATGAAGGGCGCTCCGCGCACCCTTACGATGAAGACTTTGTCAATCGAAGATATCAGCTTGCAACTCGTCTTCCTCGCTTGAATGAACATGTCACGTCGACGAATTAGTGCAGCTGGTTTACATTTTCATAGATTTTGACAGAATGCTTTTTGCGTTTCGGTGCACGTAATATACAACACCTTAATACATTAATTTTGCTAAAAACATGCTGCACTGGACCGGTGAGCAGGCGCGTAGCCAGGGGAGGGGGTGAGGGGGCACGAAATCGGAGACAAAAGACAAATTTCTAATGAGTAGCAGCAGCACGAATAAATATATATTTCGAAAAATTTTTGCCGGCGGCGCTTCGTTTCAACAAAAATATCTCAAAAACTACCAGATTTTGCTTGAAAATTTCCAACCGTTAGTTGCAGTAAGAAATTTCAGAGCGTTTTGGGCTTGCCCCCACTCCGAAATTTTTATCTAGCTACGCTAATGCCGGTGAGGGTCACGTAAACTTCAGAGGAAATGATCAGCAGGAGTCTGTGTTAGAGATGAGCATTACGGCCCGTCGGCCAGGGCCCGGCCCGGCCCGTCCCGCGGGCCGGGCCGGGCCGACCTCCATTGGTTAGCGGGACGGGCCGGGCCGAGAAAATTTTTAACTGCGGGCCGGAGCGGGCCGAAACGGGCCGGATCAACTCTTGAAAATGTTGTAAAATCACTAAAATTAGCTACACATTTACTGATTCTGGTTATTTATAGGCAAAATTTAACATTTCATAGGAAATTTAGGCTCTCCATTTTGCATTGAAGCTTTTGAAATAATATTGTTAGTAAATTTTTGGAATTTTTCTTTTGGCGGGCCGGGCCGGGCCGAATTTTGGAACGGGCCGGGCCACAAAATTTTGCCAGCGGGCCTTGCCGGGCCGAAGAAATCCGGCCCGTGCTCATCTCTAGTCTGTGTCGCATTCAGATTAATCGATTTTCAGAATTAAGTAGCCAAACAGCCTACTAGTGTATAATACAATATTATGTAACAGGAAGAGTACAAAAATTTGGTGGTCAGCTGTCAGCGCGCAGGGCATGTATATACCTGCAGCTATATATAGCTGATAACAGAGAGTCTGCCAGATGACATACACTTAGCAATTATATATTACTCAGCTTCAAGAAATTGAGAGTTTTACCTATGATGGGTGGCAAAATCAGAAACGTTCAGCGATCATCCACTTCAGGTGTAGTCTTCTGGAGATCGACAGTTATGAAACTGTCGGAATGCCCACATTTCATGTCACAAAAATGTTATTTATGGACCAAAATTTTCTTATCTGCATGATTTGCCTTCCTAGGAATATGTGCCATTATTCCTCCACAGGGGTAGGTCATGGCTTTTTTCGGCTGCGGAAGGTCTAGTGAGGGATATATTGTATAACAGTTCATATGAGTAAACAATTAGAGGTTATTTCTGCTTAAATCAAAAAGTCGAAACTGCGGGGAATGAAGCACACCGTGGGCGAAAAAAGATGATTACCATTTCTCAACCGCGTAACCTAGCGTAACCTCCGACTAGCCCACGTTAGCACATCCAAAAACCCCATGCGCAAAAGAACTCCTGTAACTACGTACTACCAGTAAGTTGGAATGATCTTAGAAAATTTGAAAAATCCTTAGGTTTAAGGTCATTTGTTGTGTCAACTTCGGACCCATGCCACACGAACGCTCAATCGACAAGAACGGTTATTTCTATTATGATCTTAAAGTACAAGACTCAAACTTTCATTTGTACTCGATTTTGTACCTCTATCATTTGCCAGTTCGAGCAGGGTGAGCCATGTGATCCAGTGTTTTCCCCCACTTTTGCCGTGATGTCTGAGCCCCTCTGACTATATATACGTAATAACTAAGTGTGCCACCCGTCACACTTGCAGTTATCAGGCTGGGGACATGATCTATACGATAACGGTTGACCCCCCACGCACACCTACATGAGAATCCAATACACATTTATGTACGCCCACACGCTTGTATATTCATGCTAGAAAGTGGCCAGCTGCTGTGATTTCAGCACTTAAACATGCATCTTGCAGTCGGTTGTTCGATCCTCGGAGGCAGAAAGAAAGCAACCCAGCTATTCATCGTTAAGGTGGCGATTCGTTTCGGAGACATAACTTTGAATCACCATTACTCATTCATTGGAGTTAAGGGGGGGGCTACGAACGGGTTGGTACATCGTCGGAGGGAGCTACTTTTGCCCCCAACGTTAGCCAACATATCAAAGTTTAAAAGTTTAGGGTGGGCAATAATATATCTCACCTGCACTGTTTTGGCAGGACGCTAAAGTCCAAATTTTGGTGCGAAAAATGGGATTTTTCAAAAAGGTTTTTTCAGCTTTGGTGGATTAACGGTTTCACCAATTCTGAAGCTTTCAGCCATAAATGTTAATTGTTACTAGTGCTAAATATTAAAAGTATTCCGGCTTTCGAGCGTGGCTTCCTTCTTCAGCTATAACAGCTCAAAGTTTGAAATTTGGGAAAAAGTTGCGATGTGACCGTGCGCCGTTGTAGATTTAATAAAATTGACAGCCCCTAGCCTACCCCAGCTTTTTAGCAAATATTAGGCTCAACAGGGGCAAACTGTCTGTAGGTTTCGAGGACTTTGGCTTTCTGGTTAGCGTGATAGCAAACTTTTTCTTAAGAAATAACTCTTATTTTTCGGCCTGAAAAGCTATCTAAGCGCAGTAAAAATGGGGTCAAAAAATGTTTTGTCTCCGATTTCGCCGAAAAGGTGGTTATGGGGGTTATTTGACGTGCTGAATCCGAATATGAAATCCGTTTTTCGATATGACTCTTCCTTCGGTCAGTATGCGCTTACAACTGTCTTAGAGTTTTTTGGAACGATAGCCATCCATACTTCTAGAAATCAATCTTGCATTTCTAAACACTGCAGCGAGGTTTAGTGACCTAGCTTTCTGCATATCTTGGTACACTCATTGGCCTGTAACGCGCAAAGTTTCAGCCGATTCTGCCACAGTAATTTGGAGTATATAATTGACTCACATCTTCAAAATGGCACCAAATAACAGCGACAATATCGATAATGTATATAATCTAGCACTGCGAACGCAGGGATTAACGAAATCACGTCATTTTTGCAGAAGTTAAGACAGGTACTTGGAGTATTAATTGGCGCGAAGTTGGGTTCATTTGGTAAACCACAGCTCATTAGACGTTAGTTAACTTCCACCCGTATAGACATACAACAACCAATTTTTCGCACAATGTGTATCGCACAGAAAATAATACAATGGTCTAGAGATTAGTGTACATGAAATCAAAGCACTAGATGTCAGAACTATTTCTGGAGAATTTGGGTACCGTACCTTGCGCATAGCGATCAGGGCGAGGCGAAGTTTGTGTAGGTATCATGTCGAGCTTTGGACCGACAACACCATCTTCTGATGGCTCCACAGGACGCTACGCTGCATGGAATTCTTTCAAACTTTAAACTATTTTACACCAAACCTCTTTAAACTATTTTACACCAAACCTAATACTATTATGTGGCAAAAGACTAGCTGGTTTTTCCAACATCGAACTTTTAGTGAAATTCGTAGCCCCCTTAATTCGAAAGATCTTGTTGTGCTCTACATTTCGCACGCATCGATCTCACAGAATGTAACATGCCGTTTTGGCGGTTTCAAACCCAGGGAGCTCGGGCTTGCTGGCGTACGTTAGGCAGGAACTATGACTGACATGCGAGTGTATCTTGGTCTTTTGTCCCATTCTCAAATATTATGTGCTCTTGAGCACTGCGTTAGTACGTTGATAGCATACTCATTGCGTCATTGCACATTTGGCGGTCTTTCTGGAGAATAGAAGACTTGTGGGCCCAATCAAAAAATCCCCCTCGGTCGGTGCGATCCTCATATCGTTCATGACATACCAAAAAATTTTGACCGATTCTACAGTTTTGAGAAATCCATATTTAAAGATTGTTGGTCTATATTTAGCCGGTATGTTAGAAAATTTTGGCAAGTCTTTTGCAAATTTTGCTCCTTTCGTAAACTCTGTGAGTTTACTGATTATAAAGCTTTCCAGCTCCACGACGATTCTTAGCCTTCTCCAACCTACGTGTCCTAATGAAAAGATCCTAATTTCAGCATGAACTTTATTTGTCACAAATCCAGATAACTTCGACCGATCGCACTACAAAATAAGTTTGGCAGACTAAAGAAAATATGAAATCTACCTACTAAATTCGCACAATACAATTCGCAGTAAAAAATCAAATCTAGGGGGAACATCTACCACCTACCCACATAAAAAACCCAACCGAGAACTAAGCCTTTTCCCGAAGCAAGAGACAGTAGCCATTGAATAAACCCCTCACTTAGGTAGAATTTCAATTTATTGAACGTTTTGATTGTAACCACCGGTAAATCTCCGCAAAATACCCGCTCTTTGCCCCCTCGCACGGGTCCAGAGAGAACAACTAGAAATAAAAGAAGACATACATAAGGGTTAGAATAAAATTTGAATTAGAACAGATGAACACACTAAAAAAGGGAGGCTAGGGTAACCACGTGGCCACAGCACATATATATATATATATATATATATATATATATATATATATATATATATATATATATATATATATATATATATATAAATATATATATATATATATATATATATATATATATATATATATATATATATATATATATATATATATATATATCTTTTCCATATATATCTTTTCAACTTTGTCGCACTTTTTCGTATAAGGTCACTTCTGCTGGTCTGCAGGAACGAGAGGGGCCTTCAAGGCTGGTGCGTCCACGCTTGAACTCCTTCGCCCATTTTTTGCCACAGTTTCTCTCGGGGCACCCTGGCCATTAGACCGCCACCATACGTTTTCGGATTCCCGATGGCCCGTTTCCCTCTTCTACAAAAAAAATTTGATGACAGCTCAATGTTTCAAACGTTGAAAATTCACTGAGTATACTAAGTACAAACCTATGTTACATGAAAGTTTATCGGGGAAGAAGAAAAATCGCGTATCTAAAGGGTACTAGGTCGCGAACTTATTGAATCCCCCTCGAACTGTAATCTTAAAAATGCAATCGAAAATAGTGGTTTGATGTGTTAAGATATGTTTTCAGAGAACCAGTGGGGGGGGGGGGGGTTGGCGCAGTTGCCAACATTTCTTCATCACTGTCTGCACTCGCCCTTGCTGATGGGTCTGTCGTCTGAAATGTTGGATCAAGAAATCCGGAGTCGACAGGCAATGTCCCAAATATCTCGTGCACGAAGACTATATTGTGTGTCACCTCCATTCCGTGTAGTCTGTCAATAGGTAAAACGCGACAATTTACATATTCGTTTGTACGAACAAAATACTTGAAGAGTTTATGATTATAGTTGGAAACCTTGGTCGAAGAAATGGCCAACGCCAAACACAAATGGGCACCTTTAAGAAGGTGCTTGCATTACCGGGAACGGTTCTCCTGAGTTAATTTTTCGACCAATCCATTTTAAACTTTCAGCAATGGTAGTTGTTATTGAATACTAGCAATATGCAAAATTTGAATAATCCAATGCAGGGCTTCCGACTTGCACAACAGGGATAAGTTTAAATTTCTAAAACGGTGCCAGCCATTAATGGCTAAATTACATTAGCTGAAATTTTGCACAAATTTATAAATAAACCTAATGCAGGGGAATTTTTCATGAATATGCAGGAGCAAGTATTTTGTAGATATTCGAAAACTTAGGAAGCCAATACCTCACGGAATATGCGATTTAAACAAAAACTAAAAAATTGCCTCCCCCCAAATAGACGTACATTTTGAGCAACTTCGATTGAAGCGTTTATGAAAAATTAAGTTGGAAATTTTCGCCGTTAATCGCGGCTGTTTTGCGCATATAGTATGCTTTTAATAAGTTGCTTAGAGTATTTCATAAAAATAGTAAACAAATTCTACATAAAAGCATCATGAAAACCGTATAGTGTTCATTTTCGAATGATTAGATTTTATTTTGCCATACGCAATGGGAATGGTCAACGAAAATTTGCCGGATATTCAACCGACTGTAACTTGTGATAGACTTGACATACAGAAGAAATCTGCACGTCGTTGTAAATAGAGTTGTGCCAGGGCCTTGTATCGGGCCTCGGCCCTCGGGCCCCGGGCCTCTTTTTATGAGAGAGGCCCGACCCGGGCCCGGCCAGGCCCGGGTGATGTCGGACCTTCTAAAACGGATTTTTATTTTGTCTCTATGTTTGGCAGTGTTGAATTTACTATGGCCTTTGCATATGTGATGTCTTCTGAGGATGTTTGTGATATAGACAACAAGAAATGAGACCCTTTCATAAACTAATTTTGCCTAAGGACCTGATTTGGTTCTGGCAAGTGTTAAAAATATTTACAGATTCGGCAATGAACTGCAGAGAATGGTAGATTTAATAGTTGAACAGGTATAGTCGACCGATTGGGTCTCATTAATTAATATGACTGTGATTGGCTAGTTAGCATTCTGATAGGCTCTCGCAGCGCTACCCAAGGCTCAGAAGAATAAGTATGTTAAATTGTAAACGCCTGTCTTAAACTGGTGATTTTTCAACTAATAAGACAGTACAATATTAAGTGACGTAAAATTCTACCGAAAATGGCATGTCTAAGCTTAGGCCCGGGCTTTGTAACGGATCGGGCCCCAACGCCGAGAACCGAACCCGGGCCTCGTGACGGGCCCGGTCCGGGTCCGGTCGATGAAGTAGACCTGGGCCCGGCCCGGTCCCGGGTAAATCACTTAACGGCACAACTCAAGTTGTAAAGCCCTTTTTATGGTATTTCACGTAGTTCATTCGAATTTATCACAGCTTTTCGGATTTCGAATTCTTAAGCCATAATGGTAGCTACAGAAGCACGTGACCACAGTTGCCGAAATTATGTCAGAACTGCCACACCAACCAGAATAACTTCAGTAGGATTTCTTTAAAATGGAGCAATCGGTCCAAATTATAGATCTATAATCCCGATAATGCAAGCACCCCTTTAAATATGCCGGAAGACTGCTTAATCTTTGCAGCTGTTTTATATTTTCAGGTTGCAGGATGACGCCATTGTCAATCTAATCAGCTTGTATCCATGAACCCCAAATTCGTTATCGATTCCTTGTCAGCAGGAATGAGGTATCCAAGCGCTCACCAAAACAATGACAAATTCGCTACTGTAAAGACTTGTGGAAGAGGAGAGATGCTACTTTTGTAAGTTTTGTTGCCAGGAACAGTTGTAAAGTAAGACTTTTCCTTTTACCGTGTTAGCTGCTAGATACAATGTTTTGCCGAAGTTAGCCTGTGATATATTTCTCCTTCCAGACCATTTCTTCCGGCAAACCACGGCAGATTGATTACTGACTCCTAAGAATAAATGGCAAGGGCTGTTACCACTTTCCGCGAATATGATGACCTATACCAGCCTTAATACCGACTTTTATTTTGTTGACTTAAATTGCAGTAGTTATATTTATGTCACTGCACCGCCATTTGGGAGCCTTAAGACAGATCTTATTTTTCTTTAGGTAACAGGCCGTACGGTTAGACTGAAATGAGCCAATTTGCTGTGCTCCTTGACAAGTGGGTGCCCTTAAGTGGAAATATAGCTGGATTCATGAATTATCCAGTTAACGTATGCAGCATATTGAGTTCATTTGTTTCCAAATGATTATTATTTTGTGATCTTTCGCCTTGCTACGGCGAATTTGCATCTTCCTAGTATATTTAACTAGAGCTCTACTGGACAACAGTAATTGTAGATGATTAGTAGGTTCTTCCTTTAATCAAATCTGTTTACTCGCATCTGTTCGCAAAAAAGCAAAACCTTATTATGTTTTATGTTGTGTAAACTACTACTTTGGAACAAATTTGCAATTAAGACTAATATTTAGACTTTAAATTTATATGTATATATAATATGTATGTATATATTTATTATTTATTTATTTATTTATTTATTTATTTATTTATTTATATATACGTACATGAAAATTAACAATTGTACTTCGAGAATAATTGATTTTACATCGTTGATAGCATCGATAGAAATTTCAGTTGTTTCATAGAACAAATGACCATTCTTATTCATTGAAAGAATATTAAAGAGCTTTAAAACTTGTGCTTGTCTATTCAGCACGTGGTTTCTATTAAAAGATACATGCGCTTTTAGATATGGCTGGTTTATGTTGGCCGCTACTTTTGCGCACAGCAAAATAAACTCAGATAATACGAAAATATAGTCTAAAGTGTTTTTGTGTTCGTTGTTAGTATTACTCCACATTGTGCAACACATTGTGAACTTGCATAGTTCAGAAAATACGTGCAAAATACAAGCGACTGGTGCCAGATTTTCTATTTTAATTTCCTAATAAATGTTAGGACCAAAGTCGCTCAAATTTTGCAAGCAGGTTTTTGGGAAGGGTTGCAAGTAGTATAAAAATGGGGGTTCTGGGCCAGTGGTGCAGGTGGTGCATGAGGCCCTTCCTACCCATCATCCCGTATACTACACCCACTCTATAGATTTAGTTGCAATATTTATAATTTTTTTTGGCGCTTGTGGAGTCGTAAATTTATCAAACTTTGAAATAGTAATGATAAAAATATTAAGTTAAACTAATTAATTGAATTAATAACTTAATAAAACACCCAAACTTACCGATGAATTGTTGCTGCCAGCTCCCTGTTGAAAAGAAAAACATTAATGTTTGAGAAACCACTTTAAAATAAAAGAAATTGAAAAATGGGCCAGTGCCCTAATTACACAGTTTAAATTTTAAATACTTTTTAGAAGGGGACTTTATGAAAAAACAAGTCCCACCCCCTCCTATTTACAATTCACACGTTCATTAATTTAGTTTTTATACACACAACTATACAATTTTTCAGCCCACTTTCAAAATTTTGCCCCACATTAGTTACACAAAAACCTAAATTTTTGCCCTCAATTTTCAGTATAAAAACAATGATTTTCTTCAGCCTAAGCAACATTTTCCAGTCTCTATCATCAGGATCATCATCATCATCACCACCACCGTCATCATCATCATCACT
>JASAND010028504.1:0-14246 GCA_030248195.1 Trissonchulus latispiculum
TGGTTTCCTTTTGTGTAAATTTGACCCTACAGGCTTCAATTCTTTATGAAAGTAGATGAAACTTTCCAAATATGCTATTTTGGTGCTCTTTAACATTCTCGGACCAGTCCCGCATTTTTAGGTGAAAAGATGAGAAATTTTCGATTTTTGGCATAATACTCTAAGTAGGTAACCGATACATCAGATTGGTTGTTATGGATGGAAAGAGGGTACAAAAACGAACATTTTTGCTTTTACAACCTTTGAGCTATCTCTCAGGGTTAAGTCAGTATAAGCCAAAAACGATTTTTGGGGTCAAAAAACGGCCATTTTCGAAAAAATCAGTTTTTTCAAAATAACTGCTAAATGCTACGAACAATTTTCGGTTATTTATACCCAATCAATACGCGGTCAAATTGCCCATTTTATCAGTGCCTATTAGCTGGGATTCCTTGCTTTAAGCTAGAGATTTGGCCGAAAAACCATTTTGGCAAAAACTGCGGTTATTTTGTTTTAAACAGCGATTTCTCAAAAACTACCCAATGGATTCGCATGATCTTTGCCAGAATGAAAATTCGCACTATTGCGGAGGGACTTTTTTCTGGGTTTGAGTTAAAACATCTCCAGTTGCGAGAAAACTGAATACAAGGTTGCGAAATTTCGTGTCATCACACCTTTTCCGGATTTTCTGGAGTATTGAGGCTTGTTGAGCCAAATCCAAAAAATGTCCCTCGGCCCATATGTCCTTCATACCATGGCACAAGAAAAAATTTTGGCCGATTCTACAGTTTTGAGAAATCCATGTTCAAAAATTTTTCGTCTATATTTAGCCTGTCAGATGTCAGCATGTCAGAACATTTTTGCTAGTTTTTTGCTGATTTTGCTGGTTTCATAAGTTGATGTGAATCTGCAGATTCTATGCTTTAAAACGATGTATAAAGCTCTTTGCAACTCTCAAAATTGCGAAAGTTATAGCGTTTCAAAAAAATCACGACAAAAGCACTGCACAAAAGGACACCACCACCTTAAGGTGGTGGTATCCTTTTGTGCAGTGCTTTTGTGGTGATTTTTAAAACGCTATAACTTACGCAATTTTGGGAGTTGGAAAGAGCTTTACATCGTTTTAAAGCTTATAATCAGGACATTCATATGAGCTTACGAAACTAGCAAAATCATTAAGAAATTAGGAAACACTTTCTGACATTGGCTAAATATACACCAAAAATTTTTGAACATTGATTTTTCCAAACTGCGGAACCAGACAAAACTTCTTTTTGCGCTTTCATAGAGAGGACATATGGGCCGAGGGACGTTTTTTGGGGTTTTGCTCAGTATCACTCAACGGTTGAGAAAATTCGCAAAATGCACGGAAGCATTAAAGTTTTAAATTTTGCACTAAATTTTCTCGAAACTGAACGTTTTAGCCAAAACCAAGAAAAACGTCCCTCCGCAATAGTACGAGTTTCCATTTTGCCAAAAATCTCCGGAATATGTCGAGTAGTTTTTGAGAAATCGATGTTCGAAACAAAATAATCTCCGTTTTGCCAAATAGTTTTCCGGCCAAATCTCTAGCTGGAAGCCATAAAGTCCGGCTAATAAGGATTCATAAAATGTGCATTTGGACGATGTATCATAGGGGTCGCGGCAGCGACCCCTATAATATGTGTGAAAAGTGGCTGGAGACAGTGTAAAATAAGCTGCGCAGAAGCTGCGCAAAATCCTGCGCAGATTTCATGCGCAAATTGTAGAGCACATCGAGTTTAGTATGTCTGTGAAGTTTCAGCCCCGTATCACTTACCGTTAAAAAGTTGCGCCCCGGACCGGTTATGGCGGCGATGTTTTTTTTCCGGTTTCTCCTATTTGATGGTTGTATTGTACATAATGTTCGCCGCTTTCACGTGATCTGCAGCGGTGGGCCAACCTAAAGGGCTATGGGGTCTAGTAGTACCCTCTAAAGAATTTAAGAATCACAACTTTTTTGCGCCGCAGCTGCGCCACAGCGCCGCAGTGGCGCCGCAAAGTCGGCTCATAGCGAAAAGTGACCATTTTTGTGGTCGTCGCTCAGGCCGAACGTTACGAGCTGGAGCTGATTTCTTTTTATATTCAGAAATTACATATATTGAACTAACTAACGGTCCAGGTTGCGTTTCTCTATCACTTGCCTAGCGACCACAGTGGCCCGTCAAAGATGGCGAAAATTCGAAAAATGAAAAATCGAAATTTCTCGCTATCTATTTAACTTTGAACGCTCAAACCTTCCATACAATGGTTTTCTGGCACGGAGAATCGATTCCCGCAGTCAGTTTTACCGTCAGACCCACCCATCTTGCTGGGCTGGTTCCACTTTGCCGTCGGGAGGGTCAAGTCGGAAACCGCTTCCTGGAGGTCCATAGTAGGCTTTACCTGGCCTCTCAAAACTTTGTCTATAGGGTTTTCTGGTGCGCCCAGCTCATTCCCGGTGTCGTTTTTGCCGTAGGACACATCCATCCTGCTGTGCTGGTTCCACTTTGCCGTCTGGAGGGTCATGTCGGAAACCGCTTCCTGGAGATCCATAGCAGGCTCTACCTGGCCTCTCAAAGCTTTGTCAATAGGGGTTTTCTGGTGCGCCCAGCTTATTCCCGGTCTCCATTTTGCCGTCCGACGTACCTATTCTGTTGAGCTGGTGCCAGTTTGCCGTTTGAAGGGTCAGTCGGTTGGGTGGTGAAGTGGTCGAAAATAAAATTTTTCTAAAGTGGTTAAATTTGGTACCAAATGAAAGCCCTAAGCGAGCTGAGCAACTTTTGTCATAGAACTGCATGCTCAAAGTGGCTGTAGAGTGCTGTGGTGGGGTGGGGTGGGGACTTAGGCGATTTTCGGTCAAAAATGAAAGTTTTCAAAAGTGGTCAAATTTGGTACCAAATGAAAGCCCTAAGCGAGCTGAGCAACTTTTGTCATAGAACTGCATGCTCAAAGTGGCTGTAGAGTGCTGTGGTGGGGTGGGGTGGGGACTTATGCGATTTTCGGTCAAAAATGAAATTTTTCAAAAGTGGTCAAATTTGATACCAAATGAAAGCCCGCATCGAACTGAGCAACTTTTTTCATAGAAGTGCGTACCTAAAGTGGCTGTAGAGTGCTGTGGTGGGGTGGGGACTTAGACGATTTACACCCACTAAATTTGTATATCCCGTCAAAATTCGTTCTCACGTTGAACCTAAGGTGACACTTCATAGCTGCCTTGCTTACCACAAGATCGAATGGACTCAGGAACTGTGGAATGCTGTGAGGAGAGTGGACTACCGCAAGGACAGGATTTGACAAAAACTGCGTCATCATCATCCGGCGGACCATGTAGTTTCCTCTGACAATAAATAAGTAGAACCAAGAGTACATAATACATAAGAGTATGAAAAGCGTCACACGCAGTGTATTATGAGCTTGCTACATCCGAGGTGCGCAATCGCACCCCCCCCCCCCCCGCCCACAAATAAAGACCCTCCTCACCCCGACCCTATACATCAAGAAAATGAAGTACATAAGCGCGGGCTAGCAGGCGGATCCACGAAGGATACAAGCATTAATCATAGGGAAATAATGAGAAATGTCACTAGACAAAGCCTTAATCCGAAACAGGAGAGCGTCAACGGGAGCTGTGAGCGCTGTTAGCCAGAGACTAATCTAGCGTGAGTGAGTCAAAGTCTAATAAGTGAGTCAAAGCTCAATCGTTCAAAATCGGAGCCTAACCATTTCCTAAGCCAGGACATAAACCAATCTGCGCGAGGGGGGAGGAAAGCAACAAAGCATCAAATAAACCATCTCAAGAGATACTTTTTCATGAACATATCCGCCAGTTCCGACATGCAACAATTCAAAAAGCAAGATAAATATCGAAACCAAATCCAAACCTTATCATTCACTATATGGACGCCTCGCAATGACATAGTGTCTGAAGTAAAGGACTTATCCGAGCTGAAAAAACAAAAAGCCAACACAGAACATTACGTAAAAGAGCAGACCATTGTGCAGTAGCAGGACTATTTACTGATTTACGAAGTATCAAACTATTTCATTATATACTCTTTTCAACCAAAAACAGGGTATTTTTACCGGGGGGGCAGCCCCTCCCCAAAATTGCCTCCCTCCCCGAAATCGCTTCCCGCGTTTTTTTGGGGGCCCAAATTTTTGCCAACAATAGGCAAATTTTCAAAAAAATTTCCGGCTTCGCCGGAGTTTTCGTAAAAGCGACTGCTTTTAGCTTAACTCCTGGCATTTTTGAGAACGTTGTTTTGTCGTTCTAGGTATAAAATACGTCAAAATATACCAATTTTTAGCTCATTTTTGGAAAAATCTCCCCCCCCCCGGGCCGGGCCGGGGGCCCAGGGAAGTCCCCCTCCCCGAAGAAAATCCCTAAAAAATACCCTGAACAATGGTATATACATATTTATAAATTCCTGAACTGTACAGCATATACTGGCCAAAATAAAGTGCCGTGTCACTGACAATTATCATGAATGCCAATGACATCTCAATGACAATTTTTGTTTGCACAAGGTAGGTTTAACACACAGATTTGTAATGAGCTTGTGACTGACAAGTTATGACTTGTGTAAGTGACACGGCAATTTTATTTTAGCCAGTACTGTAGTCATACCGCCGAGAAAACAGCGGTGTTCCCACGTCCAGAAAGGAACTCTCCGAAAATGAGGCCGGTCGCGGCTGTGATCGCTGGGAGGCTGAGCGCAAAAGATTGGACGAGCAGGACGGCAGGAGATTTCGCAAACCAGAAGATCCATCCTTTCTAAAACAAGAAAAAGTTTTTCAGGGTCGTGACAGAAAAGACCAATTCTATACGACGTGTACGCCAGTTTAAGCAGAAAAAACAGAAAGCCTATCTAGACATCAGAATCATTTAGTCAGTTCAAACTGACGTGAGACCACCTTCAAAGTGGACGCCGCAAGGCAACACGTGCAGTCAACATCGACGAAAGGAAAGTTTAAAGCAAGCAGAAACAACATTATTTTCAACAGCACAGCTCTAAGAATTTCGACAACAACTAAGCATGGGCGTATCCATGGGGAGGGTTTGGGGGTTGAAACCACTAGCGTAGCCAGAAAAAAATTTCGGGGGGGGCAAGCCAAAATTTTTCAAACTTAATTGTGGCAGTTAAAAGGGGAACCGCATGAATTTTATTACGTTAGCTTATTTTTCGGGTTTTAAATTAACAATTTTTAAGAGATATATGTAACAGCAAATAAAAGATGCCGCCTTTGAATAATTTACACAACTGACTCTATCCAGCTTGGGGGTCTGGGGGGCGCAGCCCCCCAGAAGTTGAAGAATTTTTTATTTTTGCTGCATGAAACGAATTTTTCTGAGCACATTTTTCGTCCTTTAGTATAATCAAAAGCAGTTTGGTTTAAACAACAGAAAGCCTGTTCGTAAATTTATATGAAGGGAATTAACTAATGAAGAAATGCTAACTTGTATATATATAAAGTTACAGGGTAGCCGAAACGTTTTGCTATTTTTCAGAATAAAGTGTCTGAGTAGTTCAGATATTGAGTCGTTGTCAAACAGTGGACAACCTTGAAAAATCAAGTTTCTTCATATTTTGTCCGTTGAGTAGACTTGGCAAGCACAGTAAAACTTGTAAATATCAGCTTATATTGATGGGCGGTTCGTCCGTAAGGTTCATTTTTGTGATTTTTCCATGTGGGACAAATGGCAAGTTTTGATCCTTGACTTTGTCTCATTGTATTGAAAGATACAGACGTGCTATAATACTACTGACGTGGTAGACTAATAATAATAACACTAATAGACGTGCTATAATAACAAGAACAAAAAGTGCTCCTTCGTCGCATGTAAAATACATATGAGTCTTCGTAGGCAGGTTGTACATAAGCAAAAACTAGCCTGTAAAATACATATGAGTTCCGTAGGGAGGTTGTAAATTAAGGGAAACAAGTTGCAACCGCTTAACATATGAGCCTGTCCTACAACGAGGCTCATATTGGCGTATGTCATAATACGAATAATTTGCAGATATATATTTTACTTTTATATAAATACATAAAGCATAAAGCTTTTCATTACAAATTATCCTTCATATATATAATGTTGATCAGTCATTATAGTGTGCATATGCTCAATACGGTACGCCATGAGGCGCTCTGACTCACAGCCAAGTGGGAACGCATTCTGCGTGTGTATAATGTGAAAGTGTTTCGAGAATGCATTAGAGGTGTGCCATAGTGTTTCAGGAAACAGGTTGCATGTACAGTTCAGCTTGAGCAGTCGTAGTTCACTTCAGTCCTGGGCCATGACGTCTATTCATTTTTCCGTAATGTGGATGAAGCTGAGGTTCTTTAATGAGGCTTTAATGTGGAATGCACTGTGACGCCAATATGAGCCTCGTTGTAGGACAGGCTCATATGTTAAGCGGTTGCAACTTGTTTCCCTTAATTTACAACCTCCCTACGGAACTCATATGTATTTTACAGGCTAGTTTTTGCTTATGTACAACCTGCCTACGAAGACTCATATGTATTTTACATGCGACGAAGGAGCACTTTTTGTTCTTGTTTTCTATTATTTTATATATGTATGCTCATGAAGGTATGTATATATAGATATCTTTCAACGGTAGCAAGCAAGCCAACCACAGCACTCCACAACCACTTTGAGCATGCAGTTCTATGACAAATGTTGCTCAGCTCGCTCAGGGCTTTCATTTGGTATATACCAAATTTGACCAGTTTTGAAAAATTTCATTTTTGACCGAAAATCGCCTAAGACCCCACCCATACCCCACCACAGCACTCTACAGCAACTTTGAGCACGCAGTTCTATGACAAAAGTTGCTCAGCTCGCTTAGGGCTTTCATTTGGTACCAAATTTGACCACTTTTGAAAAATTTCATTTTTGACCGAAAATCGCCTAAGACCCCACCCGTACCCCACCACAGCACTCCACAGCCACTTTGAGCACGCAGTTCTATGACAAAAGTTGCTCAGCTCGCTTAGGGCCTTCATTTGGTACCAAATTTGACCACTTTTGAAAAATTTCATTTTTGACCCAAAATCGTCGAAGTCCCCACCCCACCCCAGCACAGCACTCTACAGCCACTTTGAGCATGCAGTTCTATGACAAAAGTTGCTCAGCTCGCTCAGGGCTTTCATTTGGTACCAAATTTGGCCACTTTTGAAAAATTTCATTTTTGACCGAAAATCGCCTAAGTCCCCAATCCACCCCACCACAGCACTCTACAGCCACTTTGAGCATGCAGTTCTATGACAAAAGTTGCTCAGCTCGCTTAGGGCCTTCATTTGGTACCAAATTTGACCACTTTTGAAAAATTTCATTTTTGACCCAAAATCGTCTAAGTCCCCACCCCACCCCAGCACAGCACTCTACAGCCACTTTGAGCATGCAGTTCTATGACAAAAGTTGCTCAGCTCGCTCAGGGCTTTCATTTGGTACCAAATTTGACCACTTTTGAAAATTTTCATTTTTGACCCCATGACCTCCCACCGGCCTGACCCTCCAGATGGCAAAGTGGAACCAGCACAGCAAGATGGGTGGGTCAGACGGCAAAACGGATGCCAGGAATGAGCTGGACGCACCAGAAAACCCCTATAGACAATGTTTTGTCGGGCTATGTACAGTCCTATATGGTGTTCCCGGAAGTCGGTACCGACCGGACCCTCCAGACGGCAAAGTGGAACCAGCACAGCTGGGCGCACCAGAAAACCCCTATAGACAAAGTTTGGAGAGGCAAAGTAAAGCCTACTATGGACCTCCTGGAAGCGGTTACCGACATGACCCCTCAGACGGTCAAGTGGAACCAGCCCAGCAACTTGGGTTACTCGGGCAGCAAAACTGATAGCGGGAATCGATTCTCCGTCCCAAAAAACCTTTGTATGCAAAATTTGAGCCACCCATGTAGCAAAATAAGCGAAAAAATTAAGTTCAAAGTTCGACCCAAAATTCACCAACTTTGGCCGGCCAGCACCGAAAAATTACGCACGAAGACGGAAAATCATATAGCATTTGAACGACCCCGATATGTGTACTGTTTAGCCATATAGTCAGTATTGCCCCATATATAGCCCAGTCTGACTTATTAAGGCGCCTTTGAAGCATACTTTTTGGCCATTTTAGCGTTTTGGCCGACTTTGGCCCCCAGCCAAAAATATTTTCCGGCCCTGGGAGGCATAAAAACTAGCTTATTTTCTTATTTTTGATTTGTACTACAAGAATCTATATGGGTTTCATAGGCAAAAATTTTTCTATCTGTAGTTATTCAAGCTACAAAACCCCCTTATGAGACATCAAAAGCGAGAAACCGGAAAAAAAACATCACTCTCGTAAGCGATTTTTGGCATAACTTTTTAACGGAAAGTGGTACGGGGATGAAACTTCGCACACATACTAAACTCGACACGTACAATTTTTTTGCGCACATAATCTGCGCAGGATCTGCGCAGGAATCTGCGCAGCTTCTGCGCAGCCTTGTTTTACACGGTCATTCGACCATTTTCACTCATATTATAGGGGTCGCTACCGCGACCCCTATGATATATCAGGTCATTTACGATTACATGAATTGAAAAGACATTTTAAGATTGACGAAGACGAAATATGCAATAATTCGCGCCGAATGCGCGAAAAATTTTGGATTTTACTTCTAAATTGCTTTAATTTTCATCAATTCTCAGGCTCAACGCAGCCTACAGCTGCTGTCTGCGTCATAAATATTTCCTGATGGGAGATATTCTCAGGGGGGGCAATCCAATTTCGGGGGGGGGCATGCCACCCTTGCCCCCCCCCTGGCTACGCGCCTGGTTGAAACCCCCTCCTTTTGGGTTAACTTTTATCAATACTCCATTACAAAAAGTGCAAATTTCTGTCAAAACTCCCTCCTTTTCAGTAAATTTTAGTTAAAACCCCCTCCTTTTCAAAATCCTGGATACGCCCCTGCAACTAACTAAGCATAGTCCTCGCAATGCCATTTCCTTCAAACCAAGGTTTTCTATGTAGGCCATAACTAAGGCCAAGGTCTAAATTTTAGAGCCGATGGCTGGCTTACTTCTAGGCCAAAATGTATGAAGGGGCGATATGTGGGGGCTCGACGAAGCCCCCCCCCCCCCATCGATGGGGGGTGGGGGCTCACCGAAAATGGGGGGGCATATTTTTTGACAAATTTTTAGGTTTTTTGCGTAAAAAATGCTAAAAATCGCTAAAAAATAACTAATTTTGGGTGTTTTTAAGCTAAAATAGTGGAAATTTAGGCAAAAATCCGGCGAAGCCGGAACATTTTTTGAAAATTTTGGCAAAAAATGGCAATTTTTGGGGTTATGGGGGGGAGGTCGGAATTTATGAGGGGCCGGGGGGCTTTTTATGGGGGGGGGCTCCTCGAATGGGGGGGAGGTCGCCGAATGGAAGCCAGGATGGCCTAAAGAATTGCGGCCGTTCAGACCACCTGGCCTAACTTTTTCGACACCAACTCAGTCAAATTTTATTGATCTTTTAGCGAAAATAGTGGTATTTCTAATATATATACAAATGGTTTTTACTTCTTAAAAATTTCTGGACTGCACCAGCTAGCTACGTTCTCTATTTGTACTTCCTAATAACCATTCAAGTTTTGATTTCGTCACAATAATGCAAACAACTGCGAATTAAACCTAAAAATTATATACATGGCCTGAATTTTTTTGAGAGGGCTTAAAAATTTTGGTCGTTGAGGCCATTTGACCTAAAGGTCGGCAGCGAAATAAAAACCCTGCTCGAAGTCGAAACCACCTTCTATGAACCATGGATACAGACGTGCGTACTTGACTGCGGCGAAAGTGTATAGATCAAAGTTGCTATCCCGAAAATCGCAGCCAGTCTCGGAGCCTCCAACCAGCGGAATTATGATCTGACAATCCAGTAACAGTTGACACAGCTAAAAGAAGAGGTATATAAATAATACATCAAACAGCCGAAATGTTGTTTGCTGCATTAGACATACGTAACAATGTGGTGATTATCACCAGAAGTGCAAAGTTTAGCCAGGACACTGATCCCGTAAGGTTGGTCAAATCCAACTCAACCAAGTTGCCAGAAGGAGTCTCAAAGCCTGGTCGGCATCAAGAAGGACGACGTCACCTCCTTTTTAGAATAGTGCTTTCCTTCAAACATAATGATTTCAGTGAGACAAGCTGGCATTTTTTAGGGCTTTGAAAGTGGGGGGGGGAGCCAAAGGTAAAAATATACCGAAATTTTTAGCGAAAAAGGTAAAAACGCAAAAAATCGCTGCTTTTAAGCTTAAAATGAGCTTATAAATAAGTCTATAAGTTAGCTAAAAATTGAGAAAATTTTTGAAAATTTTACCTACAAATCCTAATTTTTTGACACTTTTGGGTGACCCCCAAAAAAGTGGGTGGGGGGCTTGCCGAAAAGTGGGGGGGGCTCCGAAAAGTGGAGGGGAACCGAAAAGTGGGGGCCCACCCCACTAAAAAAATGCCAGGACAAGTGCAAGTTCAGGTGCAACGAGTACGTCCTTCTCAAATTAAATTACTTACATCAGGGTTTTTTTTTTTGGTTGCGGACAAGTGTGCATTTTTTGTGCATTTTTAAAAAATAGTGTGCATTTTGGAAAAAATGTGTGCATTTTTAAAAAAATGCTTATTTTGAACTATAACGTACATTTTTGGCCGTAATTTTGTGTTCTACGCATTTTTGACTTCAACTGGAATCCCACGCTTTAGTTGATGTTTTGATGACGATTTTAAATCTTAACTGGTTAGCACAAGTATATATACTGATACTGATACTGACAAATGCAGAACTATACAAACTAACGTATATATATACGTAGGTGTCGGGTTTTGACATCTGCAATGCTGTGAACCTATTAAGCGCAAAATTTTGAATAACATAAAATCAACATAGGATTGTCAATTTGCTGCCAAATTTACTTATATAATTCAAGAATTTCTTCAAAGTAACGATAAAATCCGAGCTGAAATTACTTATTGGTGTAATTCAGCCCTGTTCTGCGGGTAACCATTGAATATGTATATATATATCTAACGTATATATATAGTGCAGAAATTAGATTGAAAGTCGACGCCGGGGAGGTCTGGGGGCGGAGTTACCCAGAACTTGGGAATTTTTTGGAATTTTGAACACGAAAGAAATTTTTATGAACAATTTCTTACCATTTTAACAGATTAACAAACGGCAATAAGAGAGCTAGCATTGCACACGTCGAACCGTTGTAGAGGAAGAAGATGTAAAGAAATGCTTTGAGAAAAATAGGCTTAATCCAGCCTTTTATTTTTAACGATGAAGGAACGCACACTAGTATAAATATATACTTAACAATCTAAAGCAGAAATATTTCAATAATTAGTGGCTTTAGTGAGGAAGAATAAAACAAAGCAAGGTTGTTGCGACGTTGCCATGACCGAAAAATAGTACGTAAGAAAAAGCGGGGGTCTGGGGGCGGCAGCCCCCAGCTAAAAGCTAGAGCTTTTTTAAAATTTAAAGCACAATGGAAATTTTTTAGAGCATTTTGTGGTTAGCGGAAGCAAAATCTGACTTCATTTGTGTTCATTTTTTAAATTCGAGTGTGCATTTTGGAAAAAAAGTGTGCATATGCACAGTAAAATGCACAAAAAAAAACCCTGACGTAAGTAATTTAATTTGAGAAGGACATTACTCGTTGCACCTGAACTTGCACTTGTCCTGGCATTTTTTTAGTGGGGTGGGCCCCACTTTTCGGTTCCCCTCCACTTTTCGGAGCCCCCCCCCCACTTTTCGGCAAGCCCCCCACCCACTTTTTGGGGTCACCCAAAAGTGTCAAAAAATTAGGATTTGTAGGTAAAATTTTCAAAAATTTTCAATTTTTTAGCCCCAGCAGACTTATTTATAAGCTCATTTTAAGCTTAAAAGCAGCGATTTTTTGCGTTTTTACCTTTTTCGCTAAAAATTTCGGTATATTTTTTACCTTTGGCTCCCCCACTTTCAAGCCTAAAAAATGCCAGCTTGTCTCACTGAAATCATTATGTTTGAAGGAAAACTTTATTCTAAAAGGAGGTGACGTCGTCCTTCTTGATGCCGACCAGGCTTTGAGACTCCCTTCTGGCAACAGGGTTGAGTTGGATTTGACCAACCTTACGGGATCAGTGTCCTGGCTAAACTTTGCACTTCTGGTGATAATCACCACATTGTTACGTATGTCTAATGCAGCAAACAACATTTCGGCTGTTTGATGTATTATTCATATACCTCTTCTTTTAGCTGTGTCAACTGTTACTGGATTGTCAGATCATAATTCCGCTGGTTGGAGGCTCCGAGACTGGCTGCGATTTTCGGGATAGCAACTTTGATCTATACACTTTCGCCGCAGTCAAGTACGCACGTCTGTATCCATGGTTCATAGAAGGTGGTTTGGAGCAGGGTTTTTATTTCGCTGCCGACCTTTAGGTCAAATGGTCTCAACGACCAAAATTTTAAGCCCTCTCAAAAAAATTCAGGCCATGTATATAATTTTTAGGTTTAATTCGCAGTTGTTCGCCTCATTGTGACGACATCAAAACTTGAATGGTTATTAGTAAGTGCAAATAGAGAACGTAACTAGCTGGCGCAGTCCAAAAATTTTTAGGAAGTAAAAACCATTTGTATAATTTATTAGAAATACCACTATTTTCACTAAAAGATCAATAAAATTTGACTGAGTTGGTGTCGAAAAAAGTTAGGCCAGGTGGCCTCAACGGCCGCAATTCTTTAGGCCATCCTGGCTTCCATTCGGCGACCTCCCCCCCATTCGAGGAGCCCCCCCCGCCAAAAAGCCCCCCGGCCCCTCATAAATTCAAAACCTCCCCCCAGAACCCCCAAAATGGCCAGTTGTTGCCAAAATTATCAAAAAATGTTCCGGCGTCGACGGATTGTTGCCTAAATTTCCACTATTTTAGCTTAAAAACACCCAAAATTAGTTATTTTTTAGCGATTTTTAGCATTTTTTACGCAAAAAACCTAAAAATTTGTCAAAAAATATGCCCCCCCATTTTCGGTGAGCCCCCCCCCATCGATGGGGGGGGGGGGGGGGGCTTCGTCGAGCCCCCCCATATCGCCCCTTCATACATTTTGGCCTAGAAGTAAGCCAGCCATCGGCTCTAAAATTTAGACCTTGTCCTTAGTTATGGCCTACATAGAAAACCTTGGTTTGAAGGAAATGGCATTGCGAGGACTATGCTTAGTTAGTTGCAGGGGCGTATCCAGGATTTTTGAAAAGGAGGGGTTTTAACTAAAATTTACTGAAAAGGAGGGAGTTTTTGACAGAAATTTGCACTTTTTGTAATGGAGTATTGATAAAAGTTAACCCAAAAGGAGGGGGTTTCAACCTGACACCGTAGCCGGGGGGAGCAAGGGGGCTTGCCACCCCCCCCGAAGTTGGTTGCCCCTGAGAATATCTCCCATCAGGAAATATTTATGACGCAGACAGCAGCTGTAGGCTGCGTTGAGCCTGAGAATTGATGAAAATTAAAGCAATTTAGAAGTAAAATCCAAAATTTTTCGCGCATTCGGCGCAGGAAATTATTAGATATTTCGTCTTCGTCAATCTTAAAATGTCTTTTCAATTCATGTAATCGTAAATGACCTGATATATCATAGGGGACGCGGTAGCGACCCATATAATATGAGTGAAAATGGTCGAATGACCGTGAAAAACAAGGCTGCGCAGAAGCTGCGCAGATTCCTGCGCAGATCCTGCGCAGATTATGTGCGAAAAAAATTGTACGTGTCGAGTTTAGTATGTGTGCGAAGTTTCATCCCCGTACCACTTTCCGTTAAAAAGTTATGCCAAAAATCGCTTACGAGAGTGATGTTTTTTTCCGGTTTCTCGCTTTTGATGTCTCATAAGGGGGTTTTGTAGCTTGAATAACTACAGATAGAAAAATTTTTTGCCTATGAAACCCATATAGATTCTTGTAGTACAAATCAAAAATAAGAAAATAAGCTAGTTTTTATGCCTCCCAGGGCCGGAAAATATTTTTGGCTGGGGGCCAGAAAGTCGGCCAAAACGCTAAAATGGCCAAAAAGTATGCTTCAAAGGCGCCTTAATAAGTCGGAGCTGGGCTATATATGGGGCAATACTGACTATATGGCTAAACAGTACACATATCGGGGTCGTTCAAATGCTATATGATTTTCCGTCTTCGTGCGTAATTTTTCGGTGCTGGCCGGCCAAAGTTGGTGAATTTTGGGTCGAACTTTGAACTTAATTTTTTCGCTT